>JAQFYZ010000120.1:0-70820 GCA_034695085.1 Cylindroiulus punctatus | reverse complement strand
CTGGAGAAAGCTATCAATAAGCGGAATCCCTCTGACTGGCTGTCAGAATTTGTCATTTCTCGTTGAGCCGACTATAGGTCACCTCAATAATCCTGCAGCTAAACAGGCGAGGCTAGTGACTATGATAAATGTACAGTACACGACCAACTGAGTTGCCGTACTTTGATTCGTACTACTTTATTGTCTCCAATGCTGAAAATAAAATGATTGAAATAGCATTTTTGTTAATTAATTATCCGCCACGCTTCACGTTTAGCAAACCTGCTTGTTATAAGGAAAAAACTTCCAACAGGACGTTATTGTTTATGGAAAATTTCTGCAGTATATGTTTAAATTGGATTTATAGAAAATTATATTTGCTCCTGATAAATGTTACAAATTCAGGGTGATCAAAGAGACCTAACCGCTTTTGAAAAATCCATTTTTAAAAAAAACTGGCAGAGTTAGCAAGGAAACAATGGATATGAGGTGGTCATAATATTAATCATTGTAGGACCACGCTCATTAATTTGCATTTATAAAACACTGTTTAAGAACGTGGGCGTTACGCCCGTACTTTCACAAAAGTAAAGATTACGTTTGATGGACAATGCATCCCATTTATTATTGAGTGTGTGTTTTGTGTAGTTTTGTTGTTGTTGCCTTGCGTTATTAACGACCACCATACCGTCACCATTATTTCTGGGAAATCCTGTACATGTATTTACCTTATAAAATGGTTTATTCATAGAGCGAATAAACAACAAACAAAAGCATTAATGATGATGCATTTAGTCATAAATTATACATTTGGTATAATGTTTTGGGTATGAAACAAGTAAATATAAGCATGGTAAAAAAACAATTTCGCCACAGTTTTTACTTTCAATTGGTTCGGTGCACAACACTTTCGACAACAAATCTTAACCTCGTTTATTGTTTCGCTAGTTTGAGTCGTGTTTTTCAAACACAGAGCAAGCTGATCATCACAATGTATCTCTTTTTCGTGGTAATGTTACTGACTGCAGTGATCTCAGGTACATATTGGTCCAAAATTTGTAATGTACTTCTCCTAAGTGGAATAATCTCCATATAAATTCAATTTCCTTTCAGTTGGTGAAAGCAACGTAATTATAAGAGCACCAACCCTAGGAAACTGTGGGGTTTGTAATAATTTTTTTTCTCGAACTTTCCATCATCGTATACATTTGTTTTTCTGTTTTAATACGTTACAGTTTTTATATTTTAGACAAAGAACTGTGAACCAGAATTTAAATGTCAGTTTCTCTCATGTGGGTGAACATATTATTCATCTAATTTTTGAGACCCAACATGACTTCATAAGCGGTGCTTTTAAATGCAAAATGTTATTTCTATAGGCGTTCCCTGTCCGACAGTCACGTGTAAACCTAATTGCAGACGTGTTATCATGGACGATGGTTGTCCAGGGTGTGTTTGTTGACGTTAATCATCATTGAGTCAATCGAAGATATCGTACATATACTGTACAAGTGATTTTCAACGATTGTGGGGTGCACATTCGGTTTTAAATATTGTTACTTGCCTATTAAACCTAGCCTAACCTTACCTAAAATAACCTAAATATGTAATTTCCGATTTAGCTGCACCTTGACCATCATGCATGTAATAATCACTGCCTGCCAAAAGATGCTAACATGTAGAAGATCACTTTGATTTATTTATTTTAATCCCTTAATATACTCTACTGAAGGAGAATAAAGAAAAGAATTTGCTTTTGCAGCCGGGCATATACTGCACTATAGCAATGCTTTCTAGAAAATTTAATGATATTGTGAATATTTAGAGTCCATTTTTTGTCGTTGTGGCATATTTAAACAACGCATTGTAGTGCACCTTTATTAAAAATATGAGCAATAAATGCATTTAAACAGTGAAATTTGTTTGATAACAACATCACAAATGGTGGATAGAAAACGCCGTAGGTAATACATGTACGTTTTGAAAAACGATACAATTATGGGTTTACATGTCTGTGCATATACGTATCTGTTTAGAAATGTCAATCAGGAAAGAAAAATTAAAATTTTTTTTGAAACAGATCCCCGATAATGGATTGAAATTTAACGAATGTGCAACTTCCTATAAAGATAAATAATGAATTGTTTGAAAACTAAACCAAAATTGGTTCATTTTAGCCCAAAATACTGTTTCGCAATAGTAGCAAAAATGATAAAAATATTTAATGATATTTAAGTAGTTGATAGTAGAAAATTCCTCTTCTACATGTATTAATACATGTAGAGGCAGCGCTAATTTTTAGAGACGGTCATATACACTTGTACCCTTCAACATCGCAGATATACATATGTAAAACATGTTGGGAACAGCTGTGAATATGCCACGTAATTATCATGTATTGTTAAGCATGTTATCGTTACTATGAAGAAATAACAAATAAATGCTATTCGCCGAAATGCAAGCGTATATTAATAGGACGTCGTAAATGAACATTATGTACAGGTGAAAATAAATTCTTTTCAATAGTCTGTTACAGGCACAATATCAGAATTGGAAATAACCTTTAAAAGCTAAATTTCCCCAATTTCCCAATTTGTTTGCCTTAATTAACCATTGGAACATACTGAACATTATACACAGTACATTCACCATAGATTAATTTGATCAAGTGCGTTATGACCTACAATTCATAACGCAACATTCAACATGTTCGTGTGTTGTTGCATGTTTTTTGGATTGTTGAGGATCATCGCACGATTTACATCTGCAGGACTTATTTACTTCATTAAGACTGAGCTGTTGTCGATGGATCACTGATTGATACAGTATGGTGGTGCACATGCTAGAGAAAAATATTTCAAGGTGTGTTATCGGAAAACCATTACCAAAGAAACAATAAGCTCGTTAGTAAACGCTATCAAATTGCCTTATAAATATGGGCATTTAATGAGGTCCATGGTAATGTAAATAGGCAATCTGCATATATTTGTTCCACACACATGCGGCGAAGGTTAATGCGTTACTTGGCCTGTGACTGCTAGGTAAAATGTGTATATAAATATCGCTTCGAGTCCAACACAACATATTGGCATTATTGGAACATCAGCATCCAACATTTTGTTACCATGGCTCATCCAGTAAGGCAGACCTTGGCCTTGGTATCCATTGGAGCGATCCTTGTAGGAATTGTCTCAGGTATGATTTTCTAATACTAGAAATAATGGCTTGATTCCTTATAATGTAAATTAATCATATAAAACTGAAAACTCGAGCGAGTTTATTGCTGCTGTTACACCATTTAAAATTTATTTGGAGCTCCATTTTTTCCAGTCATCGTACGATGTGATGATGAGGTGAAACCCACCGCAGAAGTGATACTTCCCATCCCAATTCCGATTACAAAGAACCCATGCGAAGTAAGTAATTCTTCGAAATGCCACTTTCGTCATATTGCACGACTCGCACGTTACAACATTTGTCTCAAACATGTAACAAATTCCAGCTGATTACCTGCACAAAGGGCTATTACTGTCAAAGCCTCACCGCTAAAAGCTGCTGTGCCGGCGATACCATATGCGCTCAGTGTAAGTTGAAATATAATTTTACAAATTTGTTAAGAAACTGAATTGAAATCGTGAAGAACTGAACTGAGTTGAGAAACTGAACTGAACTTTTAAAAATGTAGGTATTCGTTGTCCAAAATACGTGTGTCAGCCAGGTTGCTTTCCAACCATTCAACGCAATGGATGCGAAGGAACTCCTTGCTTTTGCAAAGATCAACCGCAGCCAATAGACCCCGTTACTACTAAGTCTGATTAAGAAACAACCATCATCGATTAAATTCAGTCTCTCCAAGACGACAATGAGAAGCAATTATCGAACTTCAGTTGATATTATGAGTGAATAAATAATATCAGTCATAATTTTTTTCACTGTATTGAATTCCTGTATATTCTTAATTGAATATGCACAGTATTATTTACGGCACATATTTCCAATAATTGACTCATAGAGATGTCAAAACTGATTTCAAATAAATTTTACTTGGATTCAACGACTTTCTGTTCACTGTTATGCTTCCAATACCGGTAAGCTACAAACGTCAACGATTTGCAGACGAAAATAAGAACATATTTGCGTTTCTGTAAATTTATTGCGAATTTATGGTACGGCGCATTTGGTGCACTGCTGCACAGTTCCACAGCATAGCTGTTAAGGCTCATTGAAAGTGATTTTTTGCAATTGAATTTTGATAATTTTGGACAGATATGATAATTTCAAATGAAACTAAATGTTTTAATTCAAAGTTTATATTGATAGTAAGTTCCTGTGCTATATAAAATTAAAATACATTTCGTTTTTCGAATTTTTCCAGATATTCTTTATTTTGCCAACGACAGTAAATTTCTTATATTCTCATTCAGATGGCAGGTGCTGCCATCTATCGCCCATAAAGCAAAATAAGAGGTCACACATAGAATTATTGTTTTTATTAATATCATATACATTTCCATAAGTTGATAAGAGCACATCCCAAAATACGCACGTCCGCAAAAAAATTATTTTTATATGTTGACCAGGAAAGGAGAAATTGTATTTGGTAATTTTATGCAGGGTGTCCCCAAAGTTACAACGCATTTTCAATGGGCCTTAAGCCAAAGTGTTGCGTTATCAAGATTAGGCTTGCGATCAATATAAACTGTACCACAAAAATGAACCCTATAGTTATGATCATCAGCCAGATGTACGCTATTACAATTCCGTTGCAACGCACCACGGAAACTCCAATTTTTGTTCTTTTTTTACATGAATAAATTTGTAAATGCAGATTGATGTGCATGAATAAATGTATACATTAGGAACAAAAACTATGTAAACAGTATAATAATTGCTGTTCACAAATAACTGAGAAAGAGACATGTTTCAAAGTAGATATGTTATAAAGTACAAAACTTATGCAATAACTGCAAAATAAACTAAGGGCATCAAAAACCAGAAAATTGACGTTTTTCCCTGCATTTTAGACAAACTATGCATTGTAAGCTTTATAACAAATGTACTTTGAAACATGTACTCCTTTTTATTTAATCTTGAACTACAATTATTATTGTTTCCATACTTTTTATGCCTAATGAAGATCGCTGTACATGAAGAAAATAAGCCGAAATGCTCATTTTGAAGCAAAAACTTATATAAGACCCAGTAATAATTCCACTCTTTTAATGAAGAAGTTCCATTATTTATTTCCAATATTTTCAAAGAAGCATTTTCAATGCCAAATGTGGGCATTACGCATCATTTTGCATCAGTTATGCAATTGCAAATATTACATAACTAAAATCAACAATCTAAATAATAAAACTGTGAGCTACTGTGCTACAGCATAACGAACGTATAGATCATAACTTAAAAATATTAAATTTTTGGATGTTGAGTTCCTTTAAACATTTCTCAACGATCTACACTTTAATGGGGCCCACAGTAAGTTCCTCTACTGGCGATAATTTACATATGCAAGGGGCTCCTAGACATCCATTTCGTTGTGTTGTTGGAAAACATGATGGCTTACAGACGAATTTAGGACAGGGAAGACCTGAGAAATGCAACACATGTTAAAACGAGCGACCTGACAGTTAGTTGTTTGTTTAAAACCGTTATTGGAGTCTTACATTGAGCGCAAATTGTTTCTTCTCCACAACAGCCTTTGGTATGAACCTCTTCACAGTAGTAATTACTTGTTTTACATTTAATGAGCTAAAATTGTATCATTCCTTTTAAGATTTGCCGATAAATGGTAAAGGAAACTTAGAGAAGAAAACATGATTTACTGAGCATGGTCCTATCGGTTTAATCGGAGGCAGAATATCTATTGGTGTCTTCAATTCCTCGTCATCACTCTGAACTATAAATCGATGGAAAGAAAAATGAAAAACCAAAATAAAGGAGGCATAGAAACCATCATAAACCCTACCTGTGGTCACACCAATTAGGATCAGAGCGAATGAAGTCAAAATAAGAAATCTGGAGATTGTCGATAGTTCAACGTGTCGAGCCATAGCTACAAAATACACGTAGTCTTAAGCGAAAAATACAATATAGTATGAAATAGTGCGGTGCCAATGGTGGATCTCCAATGTATGATAGTATTTATACCAGTGATGTGCATGATACATGTAGATTCATTTCATCAGACATTGTATACAGTTCTATTGGAATAAACAAGTGCCTTAGCATTGAATATTGTAACCTCTCAGATAATTGGATGATGTGTCTATATGTATGAATAAACATATGGTTGCGCAAGGTCTGTGCGTTAGTTGCAATATATGCAATTTCACGTCATGAAAGACCTGTGATGATGCCAAATAATATCATGCAAACCTGTCACTGATCCATCATCACGACTATATTTTTGGAATGAATATTCAATACACAATTTGGACCCAGTTAAGCAAGAATGCCAAATACCTTCATTTATCGCCATCAGGTAATTATTTTCTGCCAAAATTTTTTGATGGTTATTGTAATAAAAAGCGAGTGAATATTCCATAAACAATGTTGACATCGCAATGGAATAATGCCATTGCAGCATTATTCATTGTCGATTATCAAAAGCAGATGATGTTTTTCTATGAACAAATTTTTTTAATGATTTCCATAACAATTAACAACATGAGAGCATGTTGGTGAATTTTTAAATGATTTGCTAGCACTAAAATATTACATTTGGATGGAAGTAACGGAAGTCGTGACACGAATGTTCAAAAATGATTAATTTTATGTCCAGACATGGTTGAGCATCCAAAGACACAATTTTAAGTTTAGTTACATGTATCTCCAAATAAAATCTAATATTCAAATTACTCTTTTAATCAACTTATTGCTAAGATTCATTTGCCATGGTTATTGGGAAATGGGTCGACATTGACCTAGGACAGTTCTAATGACCACCTAATGCTCATTGAGCAATGCAGAGCAATTATAACAATTGCAAATTTTGGAATTATAGTGAATTCATCTACCTGCGCATACACAGGGTCCATGTAATCATCAGTCTGTGTTTGCTTTGTCCAGATGGGCATTCGCTCGTTAGCGAGTTTCATAACATACGAAAACAAATTCCACTAAAGTTGCTCAAATAACCTTCCAATGTCCACCAGCTTATTGTACCTTATATAAACGAATAAACAGAAATATGCTCCAGCTATTAACAGGGCGCGATTGTTTTTGCTGGTCAATTTCTCATCGCCCATCATTCTGTAATAATGGCCCGTCAAGTTTGCTTTTCAGTCATATCTCAGCTCTTCGTATTAACATCACTCGCAGTGATTCTAACTGGTGTCATTCCAGGTATGGTCGTGCTTAACATTTTGAAAAACGTTGAATTCAATGTAGTAATTTGTTTTTTCATAAATTAGTGCAAAGTACTGATGATGAAGAAGACATTGGTCTATCGATACTGCCTATTATTATTCTACCCCCAATTCTAATAAACCCATGCTCGGTAAATTCAGTTTACATTCACAAATTACATTTTTCAGTATTTTACGTTGAAATAATGTATTAAACGCCTCGCGTTCTTATTTTCCAAGCTGATCCAGTGTGCGAAGAATTACAAATGCCAGGCTGTTACAGCTGCCAGTTGTTGTGGAGCCAACAAAATATGCGCTCAATGTAAGTCAAATTCGATCGTGCACTGAACGAATGGTTTCATCACCAGATTAAACTATAATGATAATCATTTTTTTCAGGTATTCCTTGCCCACTCATATTGTGTCCTCCCAACTGTTGCGTGATTACTCTTCCGAACGGCTGTCAAGGATGTAATTGCTCAATTAAACCCTTACCACTAACTTTAAAGCCCATCCCATTGACTTTGAAGCCTATCCCAGTGGTCAAAGATTAAGTTCCCCGAACGTTAGTACTATTCATGTACGGATGCCTACTGTGAAACTGGTATTTTACCTTATTAAGGTATTTAACCTTACCAGCTTTTAATCTTGATTTTTAGTCAGCGAATAATATTCAAATTAATGCAATAATGATAAAAGTTTTAGTGTTTATTTGTATTTAGTTGTGCATGATAACTTTCTTATTTGATGAAAATATTTTTTCCCCAACTGAATAGTCCTGAATATTGTTGTTGATCTTGTAGACTATTGCAGTACTATCAATATTATTGTGAAGTTTTGCACATGTTTCTACCACCCAACAGGCGGAATAAAGCATTAGTATTATTGATATTATTATTTTTGCGAACGATGTTAGAACAATAAGCGTCTATTATTAAAATGAATTGCACATCGCACAAGTTCTGTGAATAAAAGGTTGTTTGCCATATGTTAGCATACATGTATTTCGTACTACCCTTAGCCTTGAAGATGTCAAAATCTTCCTTTGATGCAACTTCTACAGTACGACTGTACATTTTGAAAATTAGTTGCTATACAGGATATGAGCATTAATGACGTTGCTATAGGAGCACTCGAATACCTTCGATTACAATAAGTTTTTGAATATTTTTGTATAAGTTGTGTGCTATAACGTGCATGTGTAGCCTATACCCTGTACATCATCAAAAATGGGAAATATATCAGACATAGTGAGTTTAATAGTCATTGCAATGATAATGGCCATGCTAAAAGCAGGTAAGAATTCAGACACATTGCTGCCTACACTAAAACAACACTAACATCAATATTAATCAAGCAATTAGCGAAGAGGTTCCCTACCCCATCCGAGTTGTGGCCTAGGGCTTACATATACTCTCCATAAATCCTCTTTTCATTTTAATTTATGCCCATTGAGAAGTTCTGCCATAAGGGGTGTTCCCTTCGTACATTGCTTGATTCTCTCATTGTACTAAAACAATTGTCATAACCTTCAACGGTTTTTGATAAAGATGAAACCGTAACCGATGAAACATCGACGTACAGTGCGTCAACGGAGGATCCATGCGCAGTAAGTTGAAATTGTTTATGTAAAAATAATTCAAGTTATGAGTGTAATAAAATGTATGTACATTTATTTTAGCTAGATGACTGTAAACCGCCTAGAAACTGTGTTACGTTTTATTCAGACTGTGCCGATATCAGTGCGCCGTGCTACCAATGTAAGCATATGTTTCTCAACCGAAAGTAAAACTATTTCAAAAATAAATATAATTAACGAAATCGTTCCAATTTCAATTTGTACAGGTGTATGCCCACAGATCAGGTGTACGAGTGAGTGTCCTTCTTGGACCAACCCAGATACAGGGTGTAACGAATGCAAGTGTCGCATTTTAAAATTAGACTACTAAGCATGTACGTGAAATATAAAGACATCGTGTAATTCCGCATATTACTGGAAATATAATCGTCTGTAAAATCTGCATTTGTTTCTCTTATGTGAAAAACATTAATTATTATGCCGTATGTTACCATTTCATACTTGTGTCAGTATTTGTGTCAGTAGTACCGTGTAAATTTTCATTATGCCTCGAGAAGGTAAAATATCTCGATAACAGCACAATTAAACAATAAATTAATATACAGGTACATGTATAAATGATTAATATTTTCTGAAACGTCTTAAAACAATCTCCTTTGTCCCAGTCCTCCCTGGTGCACGATTACATTAACGCGACAAGTTAAGAATTTAAAAGAATTTATATCAAAATTTTAGTATAAATTATGGATTCTATACAGTAACTTATAAGTACATTTTCAAACAAAACGGCGTAGGCAATTTATTATTTTGCAAAACTGCATGACAAATGCATGACGACATCATCATTTGGGTTCCAACAACAATACTTAAACATTTTCTATGAGAGCACTTGATTTGAGTCGCTATGACAATAGCGTATGCTAATGGCATTCGCATACGTTCGCCAGTTACAACATTTGTCTCAAACATGTAATAAATTCCAGCTGATTACCTGCACAAAGGGCTACTACTGTCAAAGCATCACCGCTAAAAGCTGCTATGCCGGCGGTACCATATGCGCTCAGTGTAAGTTGAAATATCATAATTTTACAAATGTTGTTAAGAAATTGAGTTGAAATCGTGAAGAACTGAACTGAGTTGAGAAACTGAACTGAACTTTTAAAAATGTAGGTATTCGTTGTCCATAATACGGATGTGAGCCAGGTTGCTTTCCAACCATTCAACGCAATGGATACGAAGGACCTCATTGCTTTTGCAAAGATCAACCGCAGCCAATAAACCCCGTTGCTAATGATTAAGAAACAACCATTATCGATTAAATTCAGTCTTTCCAGGAGGACAAAGAGAAGCAATTATCGAACTTCAGTTGATATTATGAGTGAATAAATAACATCAGTCATCATTTTTGTTCACTGTATTGAATTCCTGAATTGAATATATGTACAGTATTATTTATGGCACATATTTCCAATAATTGACTCATAGAAATGTCAAAACTGACTTCAAATAAATTTTACTTGGATTCAAACGATTTTCTGTTTACTGTTACGCTTCCAATACTGGTAGACTACAAACGTTAACGATTTTCAGACGAAAATAAGTAAAGATTTGCGTTTATGTGAATTTATTGTGAATTTATGTAAGGCGCATTTGGTGCACTGTTGCACAGCTTCGCAGCATAGCTGTTAAGCCAAAGTGTTCCGTTATCAAGATTGGGCTTGCGATCAATATAAACTGTACCACAAAAATGAACCCTATAGTTATGATCATCAGCCAGATGTACGCTATTACAATTCCGTTGCAACGCACCAAGGAAACTCCAATTTTTTTTTTTTTTGTACATCAATAAATTTATAAATGCAGATTGAGGTACAAAAAGTATGAAAACGGTATAATAATTCCTGTTCACAAATAACTGAGAAAGAGACATATTTCCAAGTACATGTAGATATGTTATAATGTACATGTGCATGAAACAACTTATGAAACAGCTTATGAAACAACTGAAAAATAAACTAAGAGTTCAAAAGCCAGAAAATTGACGTTTTTCCATGCATTTTATACAAACTATGCATCGCAAGCTTTATAACAAATGTACTTTGAAACATGTATTACTTTTTATTTACTCTTAAACAACAATTATTATTGTTTCCATACTTTTTATGCCTAATGAAGATCGCTTGAAATGAAAAAAGTAAGCCCAAATGCTCATTTTGAAGTAAAAACATATATAAGACCCAGTAATAATTCCACTCCTTTAATGAAGAAGTTCCATTATTTATTTTCAATATTTTCAAAGAAGCATTTTCAATGCCAAATGTGGGAATAATACGCATCATTTTGCATCAGTTATGCAATTGCAAATAAATTACATAACTAAAATCAACAATCTAAATAATAAAACTGTGTGCTACTGTGCTACAGCATAACGAACGTATAGAGCATAACTTAAAAATATTCAATTGTCTGATGTTGAGTTCCTTCAAACATTTCTCAACGGTCTATACTTTTATGGGGCCCACAGTAAGTTCCTCTACTGGCGATAATTTACATATGCAAGGGGCTCCTAGACATCCATTTCGTTGTGTTGTTGGAAAACATGATGGCTTACAGACGAATTTAGGACAGGGAAGACCTGAGAAATGCAACACATGTTAAAACGAACGACCTGACAGTTAGTTGTTTGTTTAAAACCGTTATTGGAGTCTTACATTGAGCGCAAATTGTTTCTTCTCCACAGCAGCCTTTGGTATGAACCTCTTCACAGTAGTAATTACTTGTTTTACATTTAATGAGCTAAAATTATATCATTCCTTTTAAGATTTGCCGATAAATAGCAAAAGAAGCTTAGAGAAGAAAACATGATTTACTGAGCATGGTCCTATCGGTTTAATCGGAGGCAGAATATCTATTGGTGTCTTCAATTCCTCGTCATCACTCTGAACTATAAATCGATGGAAACAAAAATGAAAAACCAAAATAACGGAGGCATAGAAACCATCATAAACCCTACCTGTGGTGACACCAATTAGGATCAGAGCGAATGAAGTCAAAATGAGAAATCTGGAGATTGTCGATAGTTCAACGTGTCGAGCCATAGCTATAGAATAGCCTTGTAACTTGATATGCAAAAAGTTCAATATAGTAGTATGAAATAGTGCGGTGCCAATGGTGGACCTGCAATGTATGATAGTATTTATACCAGTCATGTGAATGATACATGTAGATTCATTTTATCAGACATTGTATACACTGTTCTTTTGGAATAAACAAGTGCTTTAGAATTGAATATTGTAACCTCTCAGATAATTGGATGATGTGTCTATATGTATCAATAAACATTTGATTGCGCAAGGTCTGTGCGTTAGTTCCAATGTATGCAATTTCATGTCATGAAAGACTTGTGATGATGCCAAATGATATCATGTAAACCTGTCACTGATCCATCATCACGACTATATTTTTCAAGTGAATATTCCACACACAATGTTGACCCTGTTAAGCAAGAATGCCAAATAACTCCATTTATCGCCATCAGGCAATTATTTTCTACCACAATTTTTTTCCATAATTTAACTTTGCGGTTATTGTAATAAAAAGAGAGTGAATATTACATAAACAATGTTGACATCGCAATGGAATAATGCCATTGTAGCATTATTCATTGTCGATTATAAAAAACAGATGATTTTTTTCTATGATCAAAATTGTTTAATGATTTCCATAACAAGTAACAATTGTTAAAACGAATGAGTGCATGTTGGTGAATTTTTTAAACAATTTGCTAGCACTCAAATATTACATTTGGATGGAATTAAGTAACGGAAGACGTGACACGAATGGAAAGACACAATGTTAAGTTTAATTACATATATCTCCAAATAAAATCTAATATTCAAATTCTTCTTTTAATCAACTTATTGCAAATATTCATTTGCCATGGTTATTGAGAAATGGGTCGACATTGACCTAGGACAGTTCTAATAATGACCACCTTATGCTCATTGAGCAATGCAGAGAAATTACAACAATCGCAAATTTGGGAATTATATTCAATTCATCTACCTGCGCATACACAGGGTCTATGTAATCATGAGCCTATGTTTGCTTTGTCCAGATGGGCATTCGCTCGTTAGCGAGTTTTATAACATACGAAAAAAATTCCACTAAACTTGCTCAAATAACCTTCCAATGTCCACCAGCTTATTGTACCTTATATAAACGAATAAACAGAAATATGTTCCAGCTATTAACAGGGCAATATTGTTTTTGCTGGTAAATTTCTCATCGTCCATCATTCTGTAATAATGGCCCCTCAAGTCATATCTCAGCTCTTCGTATTAACATCACTCGCAGTGATTCTAACTGGTGTCATTCCAGGTATGATCGTGCTTAACATTTTGAAAAAAGTTGAATTCAATGTAGTAATTTGTTTTTTCATAAATTAGTGCAAAGTACTGATGATGAAGAAGACATTGGTCTATCGATACTGCCTATTATTATTCTACCCCCAATTCTAATAAACCCATGCTCGGTAAATTCAGTTTACATTCACAAATCACATTTTTCAGTATTTAACGTTGAAATAATTTATTAAACGCCTCGCGTTCTTATTTTCCCAGCTGATCCAGTGTGCGAAGAATTACCAATGCCAGGCTGTTTCAGCTGCAAGTTGCTGTGGAGCCAACAAAATATGCGTCCAATGTAAGTCAAGTTCGATTGTGCGCTGAACGAATGGTTTCATCCCCAAATTAAACTATAATGATAATCATTTTTTTTTCAGGTATTCCTTGCCCACTCATATTGTGTCCTCCCAATTGTCGTGTGATTACGCTTCAGAACGGATGTCAAGGATGTAATTGTCCAATTATACCCTTACCATTAACTTTAAAGCCCATCCCAGCTGTCAAAGATTAAGTTCCCCGAACGTTAGTACTATACATGTACCGCGGATGACTACTGTGAAACTGGTATTTTACCTTATTAAGGTATTTAACCTTACCAGCTTTTAATTTTGATTTTTAGTCAGCGAATAATATTCAAATTAATGCATAAATGATAACAGATTGTGCTTATTTGTATTGAGTCGAGCATGATAACTTTTTTATTTGATGAAAATATTTTTTTCCCAACTCAATAGTCCTGAATATTGTTGTTGATCTTGTAGACTATTGCAGTACTATCAATATTATTGTGAAGTTTTGCACATGTTTCTACCACCCAACAGGCGGAGTAAAGCATTAGTATTATTGTTATTACTATTATTTTTGCGAACGATGATAGAACGATAAGCGTCTATTATTAAAATGAATTGCACATCGCACAAGTTCTGTGAATAAAAGGTTTTGTTTGCCATATGTTAGCATTTTTTCGTACGGGCTTCCCAACGCATTGAGTGAATACATGTATTTCGTACTACCCTTAGCCTTGAAGATGTCGAAACCTTCCTTTGATGCAACTTCTGCAGTACGACTGTACATTTTGACAATTAGTTGCTATACAGGATATGAGCATTAATGACGTTGCTATAGGAGCACTCGAATACCTTCGATTACAACAAGTTTTTGAATATTTTTTTATAAGTAGTGTGCTATAACGTGCATGTGTAGCCTATACCCTGTACATCATCAAAAATGGGAAATATATCAAACATAGTGAGTTTAATAGTCATTGCAATGATAGTGGCCATGCTAAAAGCAGGTAAGAATTCAGACACATTGCTGCCTACACTAAAACAACACTAACATTAATATTAATCAAGCAATTAGCGAAGAGGTTCCCTACTCATCCGAGTTGTGGTCTAGGGCTTACATGTACTCTCCATAAATCCTCTTTTCATTTTAATTTATGCGCATTGAGAAGTTCTGCCATAAGGGATGTTCCCTTCGTGCATTGCTTGATTCTCTCATTGTACTAAAACAATTGTTATAATCCTTCAATGGTTTTTGATAAAGATGAAACCGTAACCGATGAAACATCGACGTACAGTGCGTCAACGGAGGATCCATGCGCAGTAAGTTGAAATTGTTTATGTAAAAATAGTTCAAGTTATGAGTGTAATAAAATGCATGTACATTTATTTTAGCTAGTTGACTGTCAACCGCCTAGAAACTGTGTTACGTTTCATTCAGACTGTGCCGATATCAGCGCGCCATGCTACAAATGTAAGCATATGTTTCTCAACCGAAAGTAAAACAATTTCAAAAATAAATATAATTAACGAAGTCGTTCCAATTTCAATTTGTACAGGTGTATGCCCACAGATCAGGTGTACGAATGAGTGTCCTTCTTGGACCAACCCAGATACAGGGTGTAACGAATGCAAGTGTCGTATTTTAAAATTAGACCACTAAGCATGTATGTGAAATATAAAGACATCGTGTAATTCCGCATATTACTGAAAATATAATCGTCTGTAAAATCTGCATTTGTTTCTCTTATATATGTGAAAAACATTATTATGCCGTATGTTACCATTTCATACTTGTGTCAGTATTTGTGTCAGTTGTACCGTGCAGATTTTGAAATTTTCAATATGCCTCGAGAAGGTAAAATATCTCGATAACAACACAATTAAACAATAAATTAATATACAGGTATATGTCTAAATGATTAATATTTTCTGAAACGTCTTAAAACATTCTTCTTCGTCCCAGTCCTCCCTGGTGATTACATTAACGCGACAAGTTAAGAATTTAAAATTAGTTATATCAACATTTTAGCATAAATTATGGATTCTACAACAACTTTTTTCAAACAAAACGGCGTAGACAATTTATTATTTTGCAAAACTTGATGACAAACGCATAATGACATAATCATTAGGCGACCCCCGAAAACAACAATACTTGAACGTCTGCTATGAGAGTATAATTTATTTGGGTCGCTATGATAATAGTGTATGCTAATGACATTGGCCAATCATGATGTTCACAATTATTTTATGCACATATTAGAACACTCGATAATTGCCTAATCAATTGCAGACATCTGTGTTAGTCATACGTTTGCATGTGTTTAGTTAACGATTTTGATTGTGAAAATACCGACCAAGTCTAGCAATAAAATGTTTCAGCAACGTTTCAAATTGCATTTTCCATTGCTGATGAAATGCAGATAACACCAGGGTCAAATTGGTGTTTTTTTAAGTGCTATAAAAGGTATTTTACATGTAGTTCATGCATGCAGGGAATTCTTGTTCCTATTACGTTTATCGATGCTTTGTATACGACTTTATATATTATAACAAAGCATTTGTATTCAACGTATACAGTATATGTGCACTTGATGTGACATCGCATAAAGCACACATGAACATCTGTCGATATAACGAATCGAATTCGCTATCCGTGAGTCTACATAAATATGAGATCACGCAACAATCGTTGAACATTAACGTTTCATGCCAGAGTCATTTCATTGTCATCCACGGTAAAACTTGGTTCCGTCAAAATGAGAACAACGTCGATGTTTACGAGTTTCATAACGATAGCGTTCATTTTAACGGGAGTTGTAGCAGGTAAGTTTTAAGAAACAAAATTGCAAACTTGAATTTAGAAGGATCGAAGTCCCTCAAAATGCTTAAATAAGTTAATTCATGGAAAATCTATGAACCAAGAATAACAATATTCAAAAGTGCCGATTATCTCACAAAACATACATTTGATATATTGATCCTTTTAAATGTCAAGTTTTCAATTATTGAACCATCCGATAGAAGAACAATTAAGTTAATTCAACGAAAAAAAATTTTAAACGGAGAAGATGAAGCTCGACGCAAGCCGTGCTCCAAGAACCCGTGTGAAGTAAAACAATGCTAAAGAATACCGTCTTATTGCACAGGATAATTTACGATTAACTTATTTATTAAAATACCCTAATTGCAGTTAATTGATTGTCGACCACCTCTTAGCTGCGTTCCCATTGACGAAGATGACGGGATAAAGCCATGCTTCCAATGCGAGTGACTATCGCATTTTTCTCAAACTATACGCTCGTATAAATTAAACTAATTTTAATTTAAATATACTTTCTAACAGGTATATGCCCGCAAATCAAATGCGCAAAAGGCTGCGATTCTTGGACCAATCCCGAAACTGGGTGCAATGAGTGCAAGTGCGATTGTAAAGTATGTACTGTAATAGTCTCTAAAACACAAAACAGGAAAATCCTATTCAAAAGCCTCGCGTGAAAGCAATTTACATGTTTGTTCAAATTATTCTCGTATTTACAGGACATTCGTTGTAAGGAACCTCGAGCCTGTGTGGTACTCGATGAGGATTGCAAAGGGGGAAAAAAGCCATGCTTCCAATGTGAGTTTAGATACAAGTTTTTATCAAAAATAAAATGATTTATCAATGCACGCTATACAATTCTATATGCCTAAAAATGTTTTTTTTTTTAACTTTCTTTAACTATCTTTTTTCCAATATTTAACTAACGGACACATCTACCGGGACATCGCGAAATTGTAACTAAATTTCACACAAAACAAATAATAATTGCAGATGCTCGTTTTTGAACTACCATATAAAAAATACCTGATAATCCAGTTCTTACTTGAGATACTGTACATGTAAAGTAGGCACGAGTAACTCTACGAATAACTGGCATTTTACACTAACTTGAACGAAATAGAATTCTATTGACATTGAACTGAGTGAATTTCAAAGCACAGTCTCCCTATAGAGATCATTTCGCACCCACAGCTTCAGTAGTGACACAACCTCAAGAAATACAAATTATAGGAGAAGCATAGTTATGGGTTTTGCCATTGTTTCAGAAGTGACGAACCTGCCAATTCTGAGAAAACTTCCAATGAGATGTGTTATTTTTTCGTAAGATACATGTAGAGCTCATTTCACTTGACGTAATACTGCCGTAATTTGACAGTTTTTGAGTTGTGTTACTACTGATGCAGTCAATGCAAATCTATCTATCTTATTTTTTATATTTGATAATTATAAAATTCACTGGGTTTCAGGCCAATGCCCACTAATCAAATGCGCAAAGGAGTGTATTTCTTGTAAGAATCCTAAAACTGGGTGCAATGAGTGCAAGTGCGATGGTGAATGTGTACAGTCCAGCGTCAGCCTTTGTGCAGTATGTAAACACAATCCAGAAAAGCTTAATTACCAGTATTTAATGCTTAGAGCTATTAGTCATTTCGTACAAATATTTTACACACAGGCCGTCAAATGTAAGGCTCCGCTAGTCTGCGTGGTTCTCGATGAAGATTGTGACGGGAAGACAAAGCCATGCTTCGAATGTGAGTTTAGATACCAAAAATTGCAATTCCCTAACACATGCATGCAGGTGTAATCGTTTTTTTCCATTTTCAGGTCGAAGCCCATAAATCAAATGTGCTGAACCCTCATCGCTTGGGACAACCGAATTCAATGTTAAGGATAAATTCGTTTCCAATTGCACGTATTAAAAAGAAATCAAGATAAATTACAACGATGAAATCTCCAATAAATTATACATCTCTTCCAAAATGACCTCGTATAAAATTGATACTAAACTGTAAGAAAATAAATTCGAATTTCGCCTCAATGCCTTTTCAACTCATTATTTTCGTGCTTTCATTGCATTGGTAACCTTAAGTATTATTTACGTCCTCACCTTCGGGGATGGGGCTGTATTCAAATGATGACGGGGGAAGGGGGGTGGTCAAATGATGTACATTGCAAATTGATCCATCATACTGTATGTCATTCAATTTTGCAAAACATGTCGCCTGCAACGTTTTGCTTTTGAAAATGCATTTTCTTCCATGAGACTAAAATCAATCATCTGCATGTACAATGTACATGAATACCCCAAATTTAATAACGGGGAGAATTTTTCAATGACGAATGCAGATATGCATGATTTGGGAATGGGGAAGGTGGAAAATTATGACAACTTGCGTAATTTTTCTACCATACTTTAAAGTTCAACAAAGCACGCGTGAATAATTTCTAAAATATCTGGTTTTTTTCCTTATATTCTTTTGCATAAAGCATGTACATTCTGTAACATTATTTATCACCTTATGAGCAATATTTATGAAATTTATTGCATCCCCGTGTCACATCATTAGAATCAATGCTGTAGGTAATCTACTATAATCAACTAATCATGTATGATTTTGACCTTGTGGTTTATTGTATCCAATTACACTTTCTATTTATAACCACTCTTGTACGACAAATACGAAATGCAAATACGGTTACGAAATGAAATCGCTGCTCAGGATTATCCCAGGATGATGGTAATCCGAGAAAACGTCAGGAAATCCCAATTTGACAACGAATAAATTGCGACATCTGTACAAAAATACTGAGCCCCGACAGGATTGAAGGAGGCATTTCAGAGAATAAATAGAAGTTGTAAACAATTTCAAGAAGAGTGGAAAAACAACCTATGAAAAAGCTCACTAGCTAATCAATTAACAACAATTATATCCTCGATGTGAAACACACCTCAAACCCGGTATCCGGGAGCCAAAACGTATATTTTATAGCCAGAATCACTCGTGCTAAGTCACATTGCAAGATTAGCAATCGGTAAAGGTGTACAATACTTGAGTGTCGAGTTCCTAACAATTTAAAACTTAAAATATGTCTAAAACAGTGGCTATTTTCTGCGTCGTTATGTTGGCTCTGGCCATAGTGGACGCCAGCGGACGTAATCAATACATTCCAGGCCGAGGTAATTTTCAACTGTTTTTGAAAATATCTTTTCATTATAATCAATCAACACAAAAAGCTTTAAAACACATTGCTTTTATATTTCAGGACGTCCAACTTGCAGAGTACGTTTCAACTCATTTGGTTATCGGTTTGGGATAAACTAGATCAATTGAAATAACATTGGTTGAATGATTTCGAAAAAAATTAGCGTCATTTGGTAAAATTAAAAACTCAAAAAATGAATTGATGTATACAAGAATAGGCATGCACGCGTATTAATAAGTCAACATGTCCCTTTGCATGTTCATAATTGAGAAAAGTAAGGTCCGTGCTCTATAGTATTAGAAATCTGTTGTATATTATAACAAAATACTAATTTGCTATGCATGGATTTAAAGTTTACTTTAACACGGAATTGAGATACAATGAGCTGTATATGGATTAACAACTAACTTTGAATAGATTGCCCAAAAAACCAAATTAATTCATAAATATATTTTATGAAGAAATAAAAATTCTAAATATTAAATGGCTGAGAGATATCGTGACCATTCATAATAATTATTTCAGCCCAATAAACATTTAAAATAACCAAGTCAGAAAAAACCACATGTAGACACAAGTATATGTATAGCATCCAATTTGCCAAAAAGCTTGATCACGTAACAAATCATCTAGCTCCAACTTCATTCAGTTCTAATTTTATGGTCAAAAATCGTTACTGCCTTTATAAATAAAATCGCAAATACATTTTTTTGGATAAAGGATATTAGATGCCCTGTTGGTTACCGATGCACTACATCTGAACCATGTGGAAGAAGCAGATGCCCCGAAGTAGCTGCCAAATGTGAGTTTTTTAAATGGATTCAGGATAATGTTTCAAAGACCCTAACCAATGAAACCTGGTTTGATCACCCTACTAGTGAAATTGAGTTAGTTTTCTGTTACCTGTATATCATCGCTAATGTATTTCTTATTCGTGATTTTAGGCATCAAAATCGTTCCTGGAATTATCAAGCCACCAGGTAGACAATATGGATATTAACAACGGACAAGAAATTGACTGAACTCTTGACACAACTTTGCTTTGATTTGGTGTCTCTACTATTAGTGGTTATTTCCTGGCTTCCTTTTAATGAGACATGCTCTCCAAAGCTTTCCATACGGGTATTTTATATTTCATATGCATATGAATATTTGTAGCGTGCCATACAATTGTACATGTATTACTATATACGCACTTAGACTGGTAAATAAATAAAAAACCAAATGCAAATGTACATGTATAATTATCGGAATGAAGTTATTAAATGCAAAGCAGACTGAGGTATTTTTATTTCATTTTTCTAGCGTTTGTGCATTATGCAGTAGCATTATGCATTATGCATTATGCAGTTATTCCGTCCACAAAGTGTAGGCCAGAATAGTGACATACTATATGCAAGTAATTATTTATTATATTGTATGTTCACACCAATGGGTGTTAATTGCATCTGGGAATGATTTGCAAGTATACGAGTATAATTTCAGATTACTATTGAAAAAAACTAATTTGTAAGCTTATGCTTGGTAAGAAGTTACCTGCAGGGAAAGCTCGAAAAGGGATACGCAGATATGTACTGCAAATCACAATTTGAGTTTGATTACGGTTTGCCATTACGTTGCATTTGTAATTTTTACAAAATAATACAACAATTACTACTTCTGCTTGAGCAGCATCTTATGCAATTTTGCAGCAATACATGTTCAAACATGGGCAAAACATTTTGCTTCTTAATTTACTATCCAAAATGCTGTGATATTCAGGCCAAAACCAAATCCGTAAAAACTTCTCAATTATTGGCATCATACTAGCAGATTTGCATAACGACACACGATAAGTAACTTATTTTCAAATTTCCCTCGTCTATTTCCACAAGAACTATTATTTGAGAATAGGCTCCTTTTTGAAAATCAATGTTTTTCATACAAACACCATCAATAGATGGCGCCACCACAGCCAGCTCATCCCGCCATGGAAGGCTGGAAAGCACGTTGAACAAAATCGTCAATCAAGTTTCTAAAAACTGATCGTTTGTCGATCATTCTACGGATTAACATGTAGCTTCGCCAAAGAAAGGTATACAACATCCTTCGCCAGCGCAAGTGCAAGCATAAACCCGGATTCATTCTAATTTTACGATTACAGGTTGAAATTCCAGTTGCGAATAATGCGTCCGTGTATTTCGAGGGGTTAGCGTAAACTGGACAACCGAAAGGTGCTGCGAGAAGGAGTCATGGCCACGGAAAATGAAACTAAAGCTGCAGGTAAGGCAAATATACCCTCCCCTCACCGAAAGAAGAATCACAAAAGGTTCGAAATGTGTAAACGTGACAGTACCCACTACAATAGCGCTAGATTACTAGACAATCCTAAGCACATACACATGTACTTTTGTCATTACAGTATACGGCATAGGCCTATTACGCATAGCTCTTGCTCAAAAGCTTTGCGGACGAGAGGAACATTCACTCTATTAAAACTTTTGTTTATTGTTTTTAAAAAAAATACGAGCTTGGTTTCATACAAGCACACTGTCGCTGTGAATACCGGATATCAGTAGGCCTACAGATCGAGCTCATTGAATTTTGTTGTTGTTGTTGTTGTAAATCTGTACAAGTTACGAGCGTCCCACATTGCAGGCCTATAATAAATTGAAAAACGATACTCCCCTCGATTATACATGTGCGACCTTATACATTCAGAACGTTTACATGTGAGATTATAGTTCTGTTGCATTCTAGGATGTGAGAACCTCGGGGGGGTAGTTTCATAACTCCAACAGAATACATGTACTGCTTACAGTACATGTATTCTTTAACAGATGTACGTGTACTGCAGGCCTATATTATCACAAATTTAGTTGGAAGCTTTCATTCTTCAATTACAAACAAAGACAAGACAACTGGCACGAAAGGAATAAAACCCTTTATGGCCCTATTCTAGTGTAGGATTCCATTCACCAGGAAACTGTAGGGGTGAAGTGATAACCATAAACACGCGACTGATTATTTGATTAGCTGACAACAAGAGTCATACATGAACCATGAAAATGCATCAACATTGAGTGAAAATTTAGAAAACCGAGTATTCAGTTTTATTATGCTTTAAAGTATTTGTTAGCTTGACCTATGTGTGACCATAGACCTCTTGAATACATTTTATATTTCGTGATTTTCAGATGTTGTCACGGAGACTCACACCTGTTTTATGTGTGAACAGACGTTTACCAGCGAGAAGGAATGGGCAGAGCACGTACCATGTGGCTCCCCCGAAGACTTAGACCGTTCTGTGAGCCTCCGTAAGCGCATCGAAGATGAACTTGAAATGACCGAAAAGCCATTTGGCTGCTCGATGTGCAGCAAAAGATTCGCTCAGCGCGCCTTCCTCACCATCCACCTCAGAACGCATACGGACGAGCGACCGTTCGACTGCCAGATATGCGGTAAGGCGTTCCACCAGCGCAGCCACCTGCGCTACCACCTCTTGACACACACCACCCAGTGCACGTACACTTGCCACATCTGCAACAAGAAGCTCCGTTACAAGCAGTCCCTGCAGCTGCACCTGCGCATCCATAAACAGGAGAAGAACTTCTCTTGCGACATCTGCGGCAAGGCATTCTACGAGAAGCCCAAGCTGAAGATACACCGGAGGATCCACACTGGGGAAAAGCCTTACACCTGCAACATTTGCGGGCGGGGCTTTGCCCAGAAAGGCAACTGCGACAAGCATGTGGAACGGTATCACGCGCGTGACAAGGAACGCAAATTCCCTTGCCACCTGTGCAGTAAATCCTTCATTTGGAAAAAGTGCCTGGACATGCACTTGGTGGAGCACAATCAGGAAAAAGAAAAAGCCGAGAAGATGAAAAAGAAGAATGATTTGTTGGACGATCTCGAAAAATCGTTATTGGCTATGGGAGATCCTCCCAACGAGAATGTGATCCTGGATGATGATGATGAATGTTCAGTGACTGACGAGAATTCTGATGAAGATGAGGATCTCAACACCATTGGTATCATCGAGCATCCGGAGCAAATCAAAATCGATGAAATTAGCGATACACCAAAGGGAGGCATTGTCCTCGACGAAACCATAGCCAAAGTAGCTGATGTGAATCTAGGGTTACCAATGTTAGACCCCGAATTAAGTGTTGACGGTATAGAGGATAGTAAGTCTCTATACCTAAACAGTGACAATAAGATTGCCAAAAAGAAGAGGCAGCCACGCCAGAAAACGCTAAGGGAAAACATGAACAAGCTCTTACCTGTTTTGTTGGATGACGAGATTCTGCGGGAGATCGGTTGGCCGAGGAAACCCATTGAAATCATGGTGGTTCAAGTTCTTCAGTATTGTGGCCAAGAGCCATCGGTGGCCATGCCAAATAACATCAAAGGGGGCAGCAAGCCAAGGAGGAAGGATGAAAACAAAGCCTTTCAGGATAACGTCCGGCTTCTGTTGAACATTGCACTGAAAGAGAAATTCACAGGCGTCAGTGACGTGCAGGAGGAAAATCCCAACGAAATAATGATTAAATTGCTAAAATTTTGCAAAATTAAGTAAATCAAATTAACAAGTAGGCATGAAAATTGCTACAGGTCTGCGTAGACAGTTTTGAAATCTCTTTACAGGAATGTCAAGCTATAATAATGTGAGCAAAATGATAATGAAGGAGTGGAATAAGAACTTGAATTAGTTCTAAATTTTTCCTTTCATTAACGATGTAAAGTTTTGAAATTCAACATAACCCAACCACTGTTTTGTGAGGTTCCACATCCCACCTTTCTTGCATTTGAATTATGAATGCAACCAAAAGCTCCTTGGATTTTTGTATTATTGTTGTTCTTGAGCATGTCAAATAACAAAGATGCTGGTATCATAAAGATAGATTGATGAACTAATTGTTGAATGAGCTGCATTAAAAAACCAAATACTTTCGGTTAAATTTTTTTTTTGTTTTCATTGAACAACTATCAACATTGTTTGCATATGATGTCAGATTCATTGGAGAATACATTTATGTTGTTTTTGGTCTACCTACACAATTTATAATAATAAAAATTGTGCCGACATTTTTATTCACAACATTGTCAAATAAAACTAGTCTTTGAATATGTGTAACTATAGCATAGCCGTCTGCCAAAACGAATCTCATCATATCGCTGTTGAGAACTGGACATGTCATGCACACTTATGGTTTTAATTTAAAAGTCAATAGATTTTACAATCACATAAGGCGAAATTGTGCCCAAAACGAACTTTTCAGTGGTTGCCTCAAATTAATCGTTTCCTCATTCATAATTTACAGTTGTTTCCTCATGACCACTTTTATTTAGAAATATTTGAAAAATATGCTGTACTCTTCCAGTGCCATTATTTACCAAAGATCGTAGTTTTCATTGGAATGATTATCACAACAAGCTATCTTCATCTTTAGATGACAGACTCGAATGTGGTTTTGAACTTTCGGTTCACATTTTTGATGTATGCTTTTATATTGCCAAAGAATTGAATTCTTCAAACGATTTAAAGAAATGCTCCATTCTGTTATTATGTATACGCTGTTACGATACTGGCATAATAATGCAAATACGCGCTAGTATATTCTTATTAGACTATGCCAAAAGTTAAACCGTATAATTTTTTTTTGTTTACTCTCAACAGTCACACTGCTAATCTTCATCCAGATGAAATTAACTTTAGTGCAACTAAAAATCTGGAAATCATCCTTAAATTATCTACATACATGTATGACAGAGAGCACGTTTTATATTTGGATAATTCTAAAATTAAGAGAAACATACAAGCCATAAATATAGTTTTGAATAATGGAATTTATAGTTTTATGATTTGTCTTAAATTGTGTGTCATTCCCAACACACCATGCACGGAGCATTTGCGCTATCACACAGTTATGTTTTTGGCTAAAATTGCAGCTTTCAGTATTGTCATATTTATGTATGCATTGTCAAGGCAATAAATGTTTCGTGTAACAGACGTATTCGCGAGAATAATTTCAGGAAGACACACATTTCTTTCCAAGGAAACTGTTTCATTCCAGTAAGCTTTCATACAGGGTTATACACCATTTGCTGGTGTCAGTTGAATCTGATGTCATGCTTTTGACACTAGGGAATAGGGTATCAAAATTATGATTTTACTTGGGTGACTGTATAGGAAAATTGTTCAGTTACATGTATGTATGCATTTTACAGTATGTTCCGCAACAAAGCGCCATTTCTAAATGCTAGGCAAAACTATGAAATCATTTGGATTAATTTTGGATAGATTTGACGTTTTCAAACACTACGATTACATGCAGACATTATGAATTGTATACTAGGCTACCAGTCTGCAGACCACAGCCAAAGTCCACTCCACCTCTTTTTGCAATTTACATTGGCCCTGCTAATTTTAAGTACCCTAAAAACCTAAATATTTACAAAGAAAAGGAGTGCATGCAAAGGAGGCCCAGTTGGGGCATGCTGGAAAACAGTCCTTTCTCGTGTTTTTGTAGTGTTCATTACCGAAGGGTCCCCCCTCATCCGCAAGGGGGAAAGTCATAAAGAAGGAACCCCAAAAAGATTCAAACATCCTTAAAGACAAGAGGGCAAGAAATATTTCTTGTAGCATTTGCAGCAGCTAAGAAGTCGCTTCGGTAGAACCAAAGTTTTGACTACACGGAACAGGGAGGAGAGATGGCCCATATTAGGAAACGACCAACCCTGATCTAAATAAAGATTTCCAGACACGTGACCCCAGCCTCCCTAAGACACACATATGGTAAGGAATGAATGGTGCGCCAGATCTACTGATTTCCCATCTTCTATCATGGGAAAAAAGTACACAAATCACTGAATAACAAGTTAGCGATTGCACAGCACTTTGAGCTGGACGTGCTTGTATACAGTAGATTCCTAATCGGTTGCATCAAAGTTCGGTTAAGTTTAACTGTTGTTTGAAGCTCAGCACCAATAACTGCATCCTGTTCATTTAAATTTACCACATACATTGCCAATGATAACGTTTTGGCTGGATGCGTTAATTAATAGTCGACCTTTAAAAATAATTAAAAACCACAAAAATGTGTGGTGATAATTATCTGGTGAACTCAAGTGTAACATTCAAAATGGACATTGCCAGTCCTTTCGAACAAACCACATTTTAAACTACACATTAATTCAAGTGGTATACAGCAAACAAATATAAATTACCAAAAATATGAAAACATGAGGCTAGCTCGTCAGGGCCTTCATTGCAGCCCTATAGTAAAACCAAGAAGTGATGAAACTGAAGTCAACCAATCAGAGAGATGTGGCTTGTCGATTAACGCTTCCATGTTTCTTCTGTCAGTGAAAATCCATTCAGTACGTGGCACTGATTGTATGGAACTAGGCTAAATCAATCGCCAACAGGCTATTGGACCCCTATTGGTCGGCACATGTTTTGACTCAGTTCCATCACTTCTTGGTTTTACTATAGCTAAAAAAGCGATTTATCTCTTCTAGATTAGGTCACATTATGTTTAAATCCATGGGACAATGGGCCACATTGATTACTGCATTGAGCTAATTAAGCGTATTCAGACATGTAGACCTACATGTATACAGTGTATAATTTGTTTCGAAATCCCCAACGCGGTCAAGCCGTCATTTACAATGTATGTTTGAAATTTGCCATTTTTAATTCTTTGACAATTACAGTACTTATTGACCTGTAGTATAAATAACACTAACAACAATTATCCGCCTTACAAGAAAATCTGTTAAAGACAACAACAACTTACTCAATGTGCCAGTTTCGAAGCGCGACTCATGACCTACTAACACGATGTTAGAACACAGAATGCTCGGCTCAATATACTGACTAACCCTTTAAAAACAATAATTCCTTATAAGAACAACCTTCCATTCCAGTTGTTACGTTTCAACAAACACATATATAATTAGGGGTCAAAGTTCGCGCGTCACAAAAATGTTAAACCAACAAACTTTTTGTGTCTTTGACAGTGAAGGACAACCTCTAGACAGGCGGTCCCATGCTCATTTGTATCTAAGAAGTTCAATTAATACAGTATATCAACGAATTAATCAAACTCGAATTGAAAGCATTACGAAATTGAGTTCAGATAATCTAGTGCTTACCGTGCACCATGGAACGGATATACATGTACATGTACATGTATACGTTTTATTTTAAGAACAAGGTCGGGATTCGTTAAAATCACTAGAAAAATAACTACCGAAATACAATTCAATTTTTTAATTAAATTTTTTTTTGCATGTATTGTACCTGTACACATTAATCATGTTTATTTCTCCAGATCGAAACTAAAATTTGTAAAAACAAATGTCCATTTCTACATGAAATAAAACTTTGGAAGTTTTTCTACTTTGTTATCTCCAAAATACATGTAGGTCTTTATAACTGTAACAGGTTTTCTTTATAAAGTCGCCCTGTATTTTTATGGATATTCTAAACATGTAGTGTTGTTGGATAGTCTTGCTTTTTAAGACTTTTGGAAGGGAAATGAAACATGTACACTGTATAATGTACTGTATGATGAAATGTCATCAATTTCGTTCTCGTAATACAAAAGTGATCTACCGAACGTTTTATGCTAAAACTACATGTATCTGCGACCCGGATGACAATCATCATTTATGGTCACCCCGTATATATAGTACGTGTACATTTCCGTCACCACGAATCATTAATTTGCTAAACTCCCTGCCGTTAAGTTGATGACATACAATACTTGAACGTTCTCTTAGTCAGTAAAAATTCAGATAACAATTTTAAGATTTTTTCATTACGCCCCAGCATCGTCAATCGCCAATATATCTGAATGTTATATTGCGTCTTGCAAAATTGATTTTTTATCAAGGAAAATAATATTAGCACATCCGGCTTCCAGCTGATATACCGCAGATGCATACATGTACATGTACATGTACCTGTATGTCTTAACTTCTCCTTTTCTTAAATAGTAGATACCTGAAAATTACACAATCTTTTGAAACACAATAAGCTCGTGGTTGATTGTGAAAGTGGAAAGAAAATTCAGTGATGACAATATGTGAACGCCCCCAACTTCATCTCCAATGGGCAATGGTCAGCATCATCGAATCATCGGTCAATAACCAAAACTTCCCTAATTGAAATAACCTCACGTTCGCTCGATGAATTAACGATGATCTCCAGTGGACTGCAACGGATTTCTGATGTGTGAAAAACGGGCAGGAAATTGGGTCACTCATAAAGTTCAAATTTTAAGAAGTTCAAAATCCGGCGATCGGGAAATTAACGGAGATGAAGGGTTGTAAATCCGACAGGATATTATCATTAATACAATGCAACGTAGTCAGGCGTGAAACCATCTTGGCATGACGGTGACGTCACGCCCCTTGACTCATTAATCCGATTGGCCAATTCACACTCTTTTGAGTGCACAAGGGGTGAACTGATCACAGAGGATATTAGGGGGGAGGGTACACGCTATACGGTGATTCATGACGGCAATTAAACGAGCCCAGTGAATGACGTGTCGAAGGTATGCGAAAACACGCAGGGGGCGCCCATAAATCGCGCTATTATGCGAGGCTGATGAAGGGCGCACCGAAAAGTCCGAGGCTCTGGTGGCGATGCCACTAATAGAGGGTCTTGGCCACAGGTAACCTTATATGGCAGTAGCCGAGAAGGGAAACCGTCACGTGACTTCCCGTCGACGTTTAAGAAAAGAGGGCGAAGGCGAATTTTTGGTCTCTGTTAGCACAACTCGTTGGCCAGGCAAGACAAGGGGTGCTGTGAATTGCTCCTCAGTGCGGTAGCTGAACTTCTACGAACTTTTACTAAAGGTAAGGTTAGACTATATTTCGGTAGTTTCCGTAACCATAATTAGGCCGCTATTAACTGCATTTTAGATTTTAAGAATTTATCTGAACATTCCGTATACCATCCGAAAACTGTTCAGCCAATGACCCAGGTTTCTTTCCTAAACTTCAAACTTTCAAGAAAACTCATGGCGGCTGGCGTAAACCCCAGTTAAAAGTACCGGCTTAAGTTTTACCGATTTTAATTACTGTTTAAACTAAACTCGAGTTATTACAGCCTGGGCGCCACTAGTTTTCTGAACGTTCGCTGCAGTTTCAACTGCTTGTCCTAATCGCTTTAATTATGGCCCAATTACGACAAATCGTTGATTTCATCATTTTATAATTGCAATAATTAAGCTGAGTTTTAATTCTCCTCTGTGTAACGGATGCGGCCTGTTGCAATCTTGAGAATCCAGCCCAAACTGGTCTTCAAAATTGCAAAATTGCACCAAACTTGGCTTACATGTGCACTTGCTGTACTTGATTTTAATGATTTGAGATCTCGATAGACCGCCGGTTGCCGGTGAAATAATGCCGGACTCACGAGTCAACTATTATATAAGGATAGTTTAATGATAAGTTGAAACTAGGCTCTCCTACTGACTTTAAAAACCCGGTTTAGTCTGAATCCAAGTTTGGTGCACACAGGTTATCACTTTAAATTGAGAGTAGGCCTACAGCTGAAATCTCTTGGCACATTAAGCATTTGAAATGTCCGTAAGAACATTCCGATAACATTAGTCCGATGGTGATATTCCTGATATAATTTATGGCTAGTAGTTAAAACAATGTAGTTAAGGCGGAATTTTGCCTTTGTGACTGATAAAAATAGAGAAAAAAATGGGTCACCAAAAATTAAATGCCAACAAAAGCAATAAACTATATGATGTCTGTCGCCTCGCAATTCAAATGGAGACATTTAAACTTATCGATTGATGTGCTCCACGGGGGCAAAATGCAAGGCAGCGTTTTCCCTGACCATCAACACATTAAAATTCAACTTAAAAATAACCAGTTTGAGCGGGCCAACCGAGCGTACCCTGTGGTCCACATTCGTGCGAAGTGGGGTCAAAAATCATTGATTCTCCCAGGAAGACCATGTACGGGCATATTTCGGCTTCCCGGCTCCACCCAGCCGAAAAAACAGATCAGCCCCCAGCATCCTCCTCCTTCCTATCTCAAAACTCCAGACCAGCCTAAAAATAGCCTCAGATTTGTCCCAGTAACGGAAAACTCCCCCATGAATCCCTCTCATGCTCAACGGCATTTTCGGCCGCCATTTTGGTTTCTCATTCTCTCGATGGAAGGAGGACTTTTGCATATCTCGTGTATATTTTTAAGGCCAATAAAAAGGCTATAACTGCGAATGATGCATTATTTATGAAAGGATAAACGCACAATGCTCGTTGTAGCTGGCCGACTCCTCAAAAAGTTCTCTCCACGTGACCCTGAGCATTGACCTCTGGGATGACCTGCGAGTCGAGAGGTGAAACTGATGGGAGTCACGCTTTTTGCCCACCTGGGACATTCTTTCTAGACAATGGAAAAAGGGTGGCCCGGGGGCCGAGGTGGCGAAATGCCTGTTGACAGTGCCCCTTATTTATTTGCCTGCACGAAATTGGGAGGGGGAGCGCCGTAGTCGCATTCATGATCGGGTAGCATTTGGCGGAACACAAAACCCTCGATTAATTGACGTTGAAAATCCCATTGTGTTTGGGCAGCTTAATTGGGACGATAAACAAGGAACCGAATCTGACACCGCGTACAATGAATTGCTCCCACCCCATCAGTGTGCATCTAACACCCGCGTTATATAACCCCGCATAATTTGATGGTTTAGAGAATTCAAACAAGGTTAATTCGTCTGTTGGTTTACCAGGTTATTTAACTAATCGGTTGAATTTCACGTTTTCGATGGCGCTCGTGTCATTGGCAGAAATGCTAAGCAGCCGAGCAAAAACCTGTAAGACGAAATTGTTAATCGTGGATCTAATGCAAATTTGCCCGAGACAAATAATACGCACGTGACTCAATTTATCGTCCGAATGATCAGTTTCATTAGCACAGACAAATTAACTTTTTATCCGTATTAAATTGTCCAGGGATAGTTCAAGTATTACTATAAATGTACAATGTACGTCCCCCTTTCACCCATGTCATCACCTTTTAGTCACGAAATAATTACGCCTGCAGCATTTTCTTTTATCCAGGGTAACCACTTTTTGGAAAGTACAGGAAATTACCATAAATTGAAAAAAAAATGCAAAGCACATGGTACATTTAGATAAAAATAGAATAAATGTGGTACAATTTCTGACCTAAAGAGAATTGAGTCATAACCTTGTTACCACTTCAATGCTACTATTTCGTCCAAAATGCATACATGTACATACACACTACTCGAATCCATTATTTCTGGTAAAGGGACGTTAAAGTATTATCTTCTTAGAAAGGGAGGGGTCTGAAAATTGCAATTTAGTGATGACTTGAACGTTCCCCCTAGAAATCTTCACACGACATTAGGCACGCACTTCACTTTTTAGGTTATTGTAACAGTTAAAAGCCTGGTTGGAGAGACCCTCGTAATGCACCGCAGCTGGGGAGGTTTCACTTTCACAAAATTCGTTGTTTCGTCAGCGGGGGGAGAGGGCGATGGGGCAGAGTGGAGCGACCTCCCAAGGTCTCGAGTCATTCGCCTCTGCCAATGACGTCACTGCAAACTCAATTCAGTTCCGAAAACTGAATCTCACTTTACTCTCTTCGCAGCAACTAACGAACAAACATGTGTGACGACGACGTTGCCGCTTTGGTGGTGGACAATGGCTCCGGCATGTGCAAGGCTGGATTCGCCGGAGACGACGCTCCCAGAGCCGTGTTTCCGAGCATCGTCGGCCGACCCAGGCATCAAGTAAGTACATTTCTCTCCTGTAAACCTGGCCCTGAAACCGCTTCTTCGCACTTGTACTAATCGCCATTTTAACTGCTCAACAGGGTGTGATGGTGGGCATGGGTCAGAAGGACAGCTACGTAGGAGACGAGGCCCAGAGCAAGAGAGGTATCCTGACTCTGAAGTACCCCATCGAGCACGGCATCGTGACCAACTGGGACGACATGGAGAAGATCTGGCATCACACCTTCTACAACGAGTTGCGAGTGGCCCCAGAGGAGCACCCCGTCCTGCTCACGGAAGCCCCCCTCAACCCAAAGGCTAACCGTGAGAAGATGACCCAGATCATGTTCGAGACCTTCAACACCCCCGCCATGTACGTGGCCATCCAGGCCGTCCTCTCCCTGTACGCTTCCGGTCGTACCACCGGTATCGTCTTGGACAGCGGCGATGGTGTTTCCCACACCGTCCCCATCTATGAAGGTTACGCCCTGCCCCACGCCATCCTCCGTCTGGACTTGGCTGGCCGAGACTTGACAGACTACCTCATGAAGATCCTCACTGAACGTGGTTACTCCTTCACCACCACCGGTACGTCCTGTCCAGAGTGGGCTTTGAAAGTTTGGCGAAATCACTCAAAACCGTTCCACGTCCAAATCCTAACACTTTTTTCTCCGAATTTACAGCTGAGCGAGAAATCGTTCGTGACATCAAGGAGAAGTTGTGCTACGTCGCCCTGGACTTCGAGCAAGAAATGGCCACCGCCGCTTCCTCCAGCTCTCTGGAGAAGTCCTACGAGTTGCCTGACGGTCAAGTGATCACCATTGGTAACGAAAGGTTCCGTTGCCCAGAGGCTCTCTTCCAGCCATCCTTCTTGGGTACGTTGTCTTGCCAAGTTTTGCTTATGCAACAGCGTGCATTCCTTGGCTCGATCTCTGTCTGACAGATGCATTTTTTCTCTTTGCCCCCAGGTATGGAATCTGCCGGTATCCATGAAACCACCTTCAACTCCATCATGAAGTGCGACATTGATATCCGTAAGGATCTGTACGCCAACACCGTGCTGTCCGGTGGCACCACCATGTACCCAGGTATCGCTGATCGTATGCAGAAGGAAATCACCGCCTTGGCTCCCAGCACCATGAAGATCAAGATCATCGCTCCCCCTGAGAGGAAGTACTCCGTCTGGATCGGTGGCTCCATCTTGGCCTCCCTGTCCACCTTCCAACAGATGTGGATCAGCAAACAAGAGTACGACGAGTCCGGCCCCAGCATTGTCCACCGTAAATGCTTTTAAGCTGACAACGACAATTTTTCATCTGAATCTGGTCTTTCAAATTAGCCAAAAACTGAATTCATCCCCAGCAACTTTAAGTCATTATTTATTCGCAATAAAAACTTAACAGAGATTGAATAACAAATACTCGCAATTTGTACACGCTCGAGTGATTGCCACAACATCAATCAACTTTCAATATTTCTTTGTAAAGAAATGTTTTTGTGCGGCGACTTTGATGATGGCTTACCAACAATTAACATCGAATGAGGAGTTAAAGAATCTCATGAATTCATTTCATATAATGCGCTGATATGTATCATCAAGGGAAATAAAGTTAACGCCTCTTGTCACGTAACATTGAACCATTTCCATTTTAATTGAAAATGTTTCGAGTTTCTATGAGGAAATAAATCCCGGAGCGGTTAAAAGATAAGTAGCTTAGTCAACGTTTGGTATCCTATGGAGCGTACAGGTTTAAGGACATTCGTTCAAAAGGTTCAAGCTAATCTTTGCTGGATTTGGAATCTACTGGGGAGTTCCTCTAAAAAAAGGTTGGTAAAACAGAATCTAAAGGTGGTTCCAACACATTTATGATGTATAGGAGTTAGTGGCACTAAATTAGCAATGTAGTTACATGCAATAAAGAATATTTTGCTTATGCAATTGCCATAAACTATAGGTCAATGTTAATTTTCGTAATTATGGGGTCACTTGAAGAGCTTGTGTGTAAACCGGCTTGGAAACGCGCAAAAATAGGCTGATTAGGGTTGTCCAGATTACGCAAATGAAACGTAATTTAGGCCAAGCAAAAGAAAATTTTTGAATCCTTTTTAGAAATCTCTTTGGACATACTGTACATGTACTTTCGATAATGCACTATTTTAATCAATTTTGATAGCTTTGACATATAAAACATGCAGTTTTATAATGAAATTATTTCTCAGAAGACGTGCTTACCATCAGCAAGAATACAACTGCGTGTAATACGTTCTATAATGTGGGACCTCGACCTATCTCAGCTTCAATTTTATTACCAATAATATGCGTGCGATGGCGAGTAAATTTCAAATTGCAAATTAGGTTGCTACCAAGTTTGTTGGCCGGAACGTTTATAGGCGAGTGGGGAAATGAGGTGGTGTAGAAGCGAATGTTGCCTCAATGCCCAAATATGGCAATCGAAAATTTCTGCTGATGTTTTTATTGCTGCATTCATCGAAGTTCACCAAGGATCAAATTGTGTTTATAATTAATATGTTGAAGGAGTCTAGCCAGTCCGTTAAAATAATGTATAAACTGTGCAAAGACACGAGGAACGATAATGTGATGGTCAAGTATATCCTCGAAAATGACTAACAAAGTTGTATACGACCTCGTGGATAGACATTTTGATGGTTCAATTACTTGGCTAATATATGGTGTGTTTTGAAATTTGAAAGTTCAGTGTATGAAAAAAAAAGATATAGTTGTATAGAATTACACTGTAAGCAAGAACTACGCAGACGCCCTGTATACAGTGCGTTGAATAAGTATTAAACCATAACTATAGGCTACAGGTATGTTTCTCAAAGCCATATATGGTGGATAATTTTTATTTTACGGTTTTAATTCATTTCTCATGTTTAAGAATTTGAACACTTGAACTCACACAACGTCATTACTTAGGTGGAAGTAAATCAATTGCAAGTCAACAAAGATTCAACTGCAGTTTACCTGCTTTAAAATAACCAAAAACAATCTCAATACAAGGTTTTATGTTTCCAGAAGACATTTCTCTGGTATATAAAATGGCTATGCTGCAGATAATTTGCACGTCACGATAAAGTAGGGTACCGTAGAAAGAGGTGGATACGATATACAACACTGTGTACATGTACATGTATAGGCATTCTAAATCACTTTTTTAAGTTCCTGAATGTACACTGTAGGCTACATGCTCATCGGTGTATGCATAGCAGATCAATGCATGCACAGCTTTAACTTCTGCACACGTTCAAATGCGAGTATAATATCTTACATATTTTAAGTGTTAGCTAATAACTACACTGTACATACGCACACTTATTTCAACAGTGATACAACTCAATTTTCGGTCAATGGTACTGCAAAGTAAATGACCTATCCTCAGAAAAAAAGCAACCCATCTTTTAACTCCAAACTTAATTTCCACAGGATTGGCAAGTTAACCATTGCTGAAAATTGGTGCTAGATTTTGCTTTTTTTTACAAGTTTACTTCAATGAAATATATTTTACTTTGGTGGAGAGAACCACCGAGGTGGTACATTTGGTTGGTCTTTCTTTTTGCATGCCAAATGGAATTCTCTGCCAAATAGATTGCCGAATAAATTGGGTTAGTGGATTACCCAGCCTCTTTTTTATTGCAAGGTACTGAGTTGAATTGAATTGACTTTTTTGAGTTGTGTAATTGTAATATACATGTACAGTATGTCAAATAAAAAATAATATGGATACACTGTATGTCTATTTTTCCTAACGTTTTACTGACTTTCCACGATTATTCCAGGTCATATTGGGTCAAAAATGACTTTCTTGCACATAATAAGTTCGTACAACAATTTCAGAAACGTACTCTAATCCGAACGTTTCACACCCCCACCATTGCAATGCGCTAAAAAAGCAAATCCCACTTTCCCCTTGTTTTGGGGCATAGTTGTATCCCTGGCCTTCAGCGAGCTGTTACCATATATGGTCACTGGCAAAGCTCGAAATCTTCAAGCACGTTTCCGCCGTTCAATATTAAAAATTGCATCCAGCATCTCTGAAGAAGCTCATCTCTAACCAAACCGATTATTGGAGGCAACCCCTTATTCGTATTCCCTTCAAGCACCTGACATTAATTCTCTCGACAACTTTCCATTTCCGTTCGATTTTAAATTATTTGCACATCTTTTTTTCATTTGTTTTACAAAAACACGACAGAAAAACAAAATCGGCGTCGATTCTCAAAACAACATGAATGCAAAAGATCGTGGTCAAACTATTCGCTGGCAGTGTCAATTGTCAACATTTTCCATTGGTGGCAGGGGTTCAAATGCCTTATAACCGTTATCCGGCGGCCGATTTGAATGAAAATTTCGTGTGAAGATTGAGCTCAACATTTAAGGGAATAGAGCAAAATAGCACTGGCGTCTTTTAATAGCTTCGTTTCTCCCATCCCGAGTCTTAGAAAGGTAGGAATTAATGAGTGCTCCTGCGAGCGTCGCCGTCATTTTTCCAGCTTTTCGTACGTACAATTAAGGTAGTCCACCGTTGGATCGTAGACTATTCGTCAAAAAGCATTTGGGAATGAAGCGTAGGGGGGCGATGAAAACAGCATCACCGAAACGTCTTCAATCTGAACTCTTGAAGCGCCCCCTGGGTTCGGGTCCCGCCGGCGCACCATTTTTGTCCATGAGTGGAGCCCGTATGCATCCACTTCACTTTCCCCCTTCACCCTCCATTTTCCCCGTAAAAGGCAATTTGCGGATGTTTTAAATAGCCCTGCCAGGACCGAGACGTTGCACTTGAAGCTCAGGCTCGTTGGTGAACGGTTCGTGCTATCCTCTCCGATTTTCATCTTCACAAAAGGTATGGATCTGGATTGACATATGAGCGTGCATGCATTGGTGCAATGACTTTGCACAGTATCGATCCCACATGGTTGTGTCCATAATGCATGTTATTCATTTACTACATTATTCTATCACCGGAAGCAATGTGAGTGAATGCGTACAGACTGTCCACGCACCCTGTACAGTCACTCAATTGCAGGATTCCATAATTTACCGTTTCTTTGGCAAAAATGCCACAAGTATGCATGTCTAAAGCCATTTTCCTAAACATAAAACGTTCGACATGGGCCACCCTGTATGGGTAATGAGATCCTCGATGACGTAACAAGATGACAAATAAATTGCCATGATTACCGAAGCTGAAGGAATGCACTGGCATGTGTTCGAGTAGCTGCCAAGACTTTCTGCCATCAAACGCATGTCCACAATGCAGGAAGCTATATGGAAACTTGAACCCCTTCCAAGGCCTATTTGGCAACGATTGAAATGAGTGTCTGACAGGTGATGATGCTACTTGAAATCTATGTTGACAAATAGTTTCCGAAAAAATGAAAAAAAAATATGCTAATATCACATCTAAGTAATGCCTCACTGAACATTTGGGCATTTGTACAATTTTTTTCAGTTTAGCATGAAATAACTTGGTCAATCGCAAATCAAATTTCAAGGCTAACGATCTCTTATAAAACCCCATATCAAACTTTGATTCGCTCGGCATGGCATGTGACAAATCTCGGTGCCAACAAGCAGATTTTAAAAGTAATTTTTTTGTCTTTCTAGATAACCGGACAAGATGTGTGACGACGACGTTGCCGCTTTGGTTGTTGACAATGGATCTGGTATGTGCAAAGCTGGCTTTGCCGGAGATGATGCTCCCAGGGCTGTGTTCCCAAGCATCGTTGGCCGACCCAGGCATCAGGTACGTTATTGAGCTAATACACAGGCATACATTATGTAACCACTATCCACTCCCTCCCCCTTGAAGCCAAGTGTAACCAACATCGCAAATATTCCTGAATAACCATTTTAAAGCTTACCCCCTCATCAATTTTAAAAAAAGAAATGAAATCGTACAAACAAATTATTCAGAATCTTCCCACATGTATGTGACAATCATTGATATCTGCAATCGTGAGGGCCTAATGATCTATTAAAGGTTTCTATTAATGAGCACATAATAAACTACCAAAATCATAGCCACCCTCAGATCCTGTAACCGTAATAGCCCATGGGCGATGATACAATTTATGCATGCTCTCTAAACTTCTAATGAGCAATTGCTATGCCCCTAAAGTTAGGCAAACAACGCCAGCTTGCAGTGCATTGCAGTGATGTTCACGAATTAGCTTCATCGACTAAATTGGTACCTTCAAAATTGTACCCAAATTCTAAGATAAATTGTTAGATCGCAAAGTAAAGTTTTACAAAAAATCGGGTCCTGCAAATGAGTTCCCACGCGTTTTTCCCTCCCCCACACACCATGCAGTTGTCTAAATTTAGCCAGGGAAGCACGGCGAATTCCCTTAACGGGATCTGGCCAAAACCCGGGTTAAAATTAGTAACACTGAGCCGGAGCGCAGCTGCGAGGCGCACAAACTGTTGGAGCTTCCCCTACATGCCCATATTTAGGCAAAACTAAGAACCTCTATTTCATTCACACACTTTGGCCACGCCTTCTAAGTCTGGGAGGCTACTGCGCATGGCACGCAACTATTTTTAAAATAACATTTCGTCTCATGGCTTGTGCCATTAAACGTCTGTTTAAAAGTTTAATCGGGCTTTACTGTCTCTTTTAAAAATTTAAAGTAAAGTTCGGAATGAAACCCGAAACGTTGGGAGACGCTGAATTTCAATCACTTCCCAGCAAAATTTAAAATGCTTAACACGTTCATGGAATAACATGTTTTCCATTAAATAAAATCGTGACAAATCTGGCAATGCTTTATCAAGCTCAGTAAAAAATGATGTGATATTTAAAAAAAGTACAGTATTTACAATCACACCGAACCTTTTTTCAATATTTGGGAATAATACGATATACACGCACATGTACCTATACATACTTTTTTTAAGTTTGAACCAGCTCTTAAACAAATATTAAATGTCTGACGTCCATCGTCAATTAAAACTACCTGTATTCATAATCCTAATTTCAAATGTGTTATTACGTGACTGGATCTAGTTCGTACGACAAAATATCTCCAAATTGAATTTTTTTAGTATTCACAAGATGTTAAAATTTCGTATTCGAGCAGTACATTCTTCGGACTCACGTTGAGTCAAGTTCTAATTAAAAATCAGGAGAACTCATTTTAACGAGCTTCTTATTTCTTCGTCAACAGGGTGTGATGGTGGGCATGGGTCAGAAGGACAGCTACGTAGGAGATGAGGCCCAGAGCAAGAGAGGTATCCTGACTCTGAAGTACCCCATCGAGCACGGCATCGTGACCAACTGGGACGACATGGAGAAGATCTGGCATCACACCTTCTACAACGAGTTGCGAGTGGCCCCAGAGGAGCACCCCGTCCTGCTCACGGAAGCCCCCCTCAACCCAAAGGCTAACCGTGAGAAGATGACCCAGATCATGTTCGAGACCTTCAACACCCCCGCCATGTACGTGGCCATCCAGGCCGTCCTCTCCCTGTACGCTTCCGGTCGTACCACCGGTATCGTCTTGGACAGCGGCGATGGTGTTTCCCACACCGTCCCCATCTATGAAGGTTACGCCCTGCCCCACGCCATCCTCCGTCTGGACTTGGCTGGCCGAGACTTGACAGACTACCTCATGAAGATCCTCACTGAACGTGGTTACTCCTTCACCACCACCGGTACGTCCTGTCCAGAGTGGGCTTTGAAAGTTTGGCGAAATCACTCAAAACCGTTCCACGTCCAAATCCTAACACTTTTTTCTCCGAATTTACAGCTGAGCGAGAAATCGTTCGTGACATCAAGGAGAAGTTGTGCTACGTCGCCCTGGACTTCGAGCAAGAAATGGCCACCGCCGCTTCCTCCAGCTCTCTGGAGAAGTCCTACGAGTTGCCTGACGGTCAAGTGATCACCATTGGTAACGAAAGGTTCCGTTGCCCAGAGGCTCTCTTCCAGCCATCCTTCTTGGGTACGTTGTCTTGCCAAGTTTTGCTTATGCAACAGCGTGCATTCCTTGGCTCGATCTCTGTCTGACAGATGCATTTTTTCTCTTTGCCCCCAGGTATGGAATCTGCCGGTATCCATGAAACCACCTTCAACTCCATCATGAAGTGCGACATTGATATCCGTAAGGATCTGTACGCCAACACCGTGCTGTCCGGTGGCACCACCATGTACCCAGGTATCGCTGATCGTATGCAGAAGGAAATCACCGCCTTGGCTCCCAGCACCATGAAGATCAAGATCATCGCTCCCCCTGAGAGGAAGTACTCCGTCTGGATCGGTGGCTCCATCTTGGCCTCCCTGTCCACCTTCCAACAGATGTGGATCAGCAAACAAGAGTACGACGAGTCCGGCCCCAGCATCGTCCACCGCAAATGCTTTTAAATTGACCAGCTCATTTCGTTGCCATGTTCTCTCTATATTTTTTTTCAACCTTTCGCTCTTTTGGATGAATCAGTACCACAATGTTCACGCGCGCCCCCGAACGAACAACGGACCTGTCACTAAAGGTTCCACCCCGGTCCTATACATTTATTTTTTTTGGTCAAATTTCTGATGCGTTTTTTTGACAAAAACGTACTTGGCGATTTGTAAATACAACAGGGTGTACAAGTGATGCCCCATGTACAGGGGTATTCGCTGTGTAATCGGGGAAACCAAGCTTGTCATATGTATTGAAGTGTAAATTAAAAAGACAGATTTTTTAATACGAGCGTATCTCCTACCTTGATATTATAGTTCGACATTCATTACGTACAGTACATGTAGAACAAAAGAATAGCCGACATGGCTGCTTTGCATGTACAGTAGAACCTGTCTAAGTCAATACTGGAGGGACCGGGCATCAGGTATTGGTTTAGACAGGTTATTGACTTGGGCAGGGACATCAATCAAGCATGGGGACGAGCTCGGGACCGGCCGCTGATATTAGGTTATGGAGGTTATACGTTTACACAGTATAAGTTAAGACAGGTTCTACTGTATTTTCAAAGTTTGAATTTGCCGTGTGACATCATCCTGAGATTGACATTCCCCAAATGAGCTCGGGACCGGCCGCTGATATTAGGTTATGGAGGTTATACGTTTACACAGTATAAGTTAAGACAGGTTCTACTGTATTTTCAAAGTTTGAATTTGCCGTGTGACATCATCCTGAGATTGACATTCCCCAAATTACGCCGTGCAGGTCGCAATACCACGAAGTGATGAAACTGGGCTGAAAGCGCCGACCAATAGAATCCAATCGCCAGTTTGCGATTGACTAAGTTTAGTGTTTCGCATATAGCGCCGCTGGTGAAAGGAAGGAGCTCAACAACAACAAAAAAAACATTGGAGGCGCTTCAGCTCGAGGCGTCAGCTATTTTCCTTTCAACGACTTAAAACCAGGAATCCCTAATCGATAAGCGACACCTCTCTGATTGGCTGTCCTTCAGTTCCATCAGTTCGTATTTCTACTATAGCGCCGTGGCGAGACTGCTCGGAATTTGGTAAGGTCAAGGTCAACGCCACACGTTTCGATTACGTTCACGTTTTTAGGTTTTCTGACATTCTCCAATAACAAATCAATAGACTAATGTTCGCCTTCCTCAACATAATCTGCAAGTTAGCAATGCATAACGTACGTTCCACGACAGCTAGGCCTAACGGGCATAACGAAAACACTTATAATGTACATATTTAAATTACCTCGCGAGCCATCGTGGCGCCGACCTTCAATTCCAGTAAACTTGGTTGACCGTTAGTTTTCTCCGATGCACCATTTCGTCGTTCGTAGAAAATGACCACCGCACATTTCAACTATGAAAGAACGCGTGACACCAGCTCAACTTTGAATCCGAGCGTGCTTGTGGTAACGTTGGCTATAAATAGAAGGTGCGACAGTGTGACAGACTTTCCGTTCCGTAATTCCTCACGCCGGATAAATGTCCCTAGCACAGATGGTCTCTTGCATAAATCGCTTTAAATTATTTACATGTACACTGTATATTTTGGCACATTTCGGTGCAATAAACGTGATCAAGAAAGGGAAAATGACATCGAAGCACGGATAAAATGAAATGATTTCTTCATTTTGTTTTTATAATTTTCTGTATCCAACCCAAATAGTGCGTAACTCTGGTGAAAACGTCGGGAAAGCCGGGTTTGGCACATCCAGAACCTGCGATTCGTTGAATAAAAAAACAATATGTGAATGACTGAGCTATAGCCAGGGTCCTTAATTTGGGGACCCTACTATTATCGCATCACGATTTCGAGATTCGACAGGATTGATCCAAAAAATTTCCAATGAAAACTCACCAAAACTTGTTAAGCCAACCAAAAACCACCTGCCATCACCCACAGGACACTGAAGTGGTCCTCCAGAATCTCCCTGTAAATGCAAGTAAACAGGAGTACATCAAATCGATTTTTACCATTGTTCGTTTAAAACAATTCTTTCATCGGACCTGATTTCCAGTGCTTTCGTGCAAATTTTTCAATTTATCCAAAACAAAATATTGCCCATCACTGAAGCATGACACATGGAGCAAAAACAAATTAAACTTACGATGCAAGTCCCTTTTCCTCCAGTGGACGTGAAACCAGCGCAGATGTGATAGTCGTGAATGGGAATGTGAAAGGTATCCGCATAGGCTTCACGGCACACCTCGTTATTCACGACCGGAAGGTCCACTTTTTGAAGGAAGTCCGAATTGCGACCAGCTAAGTACAGGAATTGAAATTACAGGATCAAACCCTGTGTTTCTGGGCCATTTTTTCTGCGATTTTAAAGTGGCCACACCCACCTGATTGAGTTCTTCCCCAACCGGAAGCCACGCATTTTATTCCAACGAAGCTCTCATTTTTGGTTACATCGGTATCTGGCAGGCAAATAGTTTTAATGAAATCATATGCTTCGGTTTTGACTGGCTCCACCAATTTCATCAGCGCCACATCATTGTGATATTCCCGAAATTTGTCATGGAGGATGATTTTGGACACCCGCCGCACCAACTCCCCCGGCTCCTTCACACGCAAATTGTACTTCCCAAATATGATGCTCCAATACGTGGGTCGAGGAAGATTGAACAACCGGCTAAACAACAATTAATTAGCGAGCAAACAATTAGTACTGCCAACAGCGTATAATTTGTAACGCACCATCAATATGTAAGATCGATAAATTTGTATCCAATTCAATTAGCGTAACACGTGACCCGAATAACGAGAATTGGGTTTACCAAATTAACATTACAGTACTTTTCCCACATGCATTTATGATACAGGCACCAGCATAATGGCTTGTTTAATTAGGCTTTTCCACCAACGCATTTAATGTATGTCCCATTAGAATTAGATATCCGATTAATACATTTTTTAAAACTCTGACATGCAGGCAAACTGGGCAGCGAAATGTTTCAAAGCCTGATTTGGCTACCAAATATCTTAATACTGAACAGTACATGTACAAACTCACTTGGTCAAGCAATGGGCTGCTGTCAACACCCACTTGGGATGGATGAGGACCCCAGCGCACCAGTGGCCCACGAAGCCCCAGCGAGGATGACGCAGTTGTAAAGTAACCTGTATCATTGGAAACGATTTAACAACATTATCGAAGGCTTACTTTGGATACCAGAAGAAACGATTGAAGACTTTCATTTAAAAAGGGTCTTATAATTGCCAAGAAGTGCAAGGGGTATCTATGATGGACCAAGCCTAATAAACGTAATAAAAAAATATTCAATTGTCCATTTGTTAGGCTCGGTTCATAGATCATGTTGCATCAATCAGTTTGCACTTTGTTGGCAGCAATCCATATGAATTGCTATACTCCTCAATTTAAGTGTATGTAAGCACTCACTTGCCACGGCCATTCTCCAGGAAGTGCGGGGCTGGATCCAATAAGTCGGCCAGTAACCTCACTGAGTGCTGGTGATGTGACATGCAACCGTGGTTCCCTGTGACGAGTGAACCTTCCGGTACCACATACTTCATCTTTTTCTCCTGATTGTGACAATTATATGTTGGTCGAGATTTTATGCATGAACGTTAAACTCATTATATACTGTAGGTCAATATGATGCACTTATGAACAAAACTGGCACTTTTCACTGGTACTGTGTAGCCGCTACATTATGCAAGCTGTACAAGTGTTTAAATGCATGCACAAAATATTGTCTGAGCCTTATAATTAGCGACATCTATTCATATGGTAATACAACCTGTGTTGAACCCTAATTACAACATTCTGTAAAAAGCCAACAGTCTGTCATTAAATTCTAGTTGGTGAAAACACGGGAAATTTAAGAACAGAAATTCATTCGGTGCAGTTTTTTCTCATTAAACAAACATAAAGTTGTGGCTATACAGTATATTGACAATTTGCACGAAGGTGCTGGACATGCATGCATTTTGTAAAACAGCTTTGAATAGCTGTGCATTAAATCATACATATACATGACGATATTAGATGCCCGATTGATATCAGGCGTCAAAAATGGTGACAACATTTTATTACAGTTCCGGTATGTCTCGTAACATATCTGCCATTATGGCCATGCATATATGTAGCCATATACCGACATACATGTACATATACATGTACACTGTATTATGATTTCATCTAAAGTTATATGCATACATGTATAGCATACGTGATCATGAATGCAGCCATATATGGCTATTCCTAATGTTTCATTATTGGGTAATTTCAATACAAAGCCGATTCATGCATGTACAAAAGGTATGGTCACATAGAGGATTATAGGCTATATACATGTAACAGCTGCATACAGTGTGTGTATGACCATCTTCAAGGACTTCAACTTTTCTACCAGGAACCAGTTTTAACATTAACCCAAGCTAAACCATTCTTCCACTAAGAATGTATGTTTGATTTACGCAGTCATGTAGCAATCTTGCACTCTGAAGTTAATTCGTACAACATGATTTTATGAATGAACCGACAGGGCCTACGTTTGCACGTTATCTCACAAACATACTGTACAAGTGTACATCTTGAAACATGACCAAAATTCAACGACTTACCTGAAGCCAAGCCGTACAGAATCAATCCCAAGAACACGACCCAAGAAGGTTTGTCGAAGGAGGGCATATCTGACGGGACCATCGACCAAAATGGTCATTTGGGTCGCTGAGGGTCACCGGTGTTCCACTCGCATCCTGACACCGCTAGCTGCTGCTGACTCGCTTCGTCTTCGCACACGGAGCCCACATCGTATTCTAGATTAGTACAGGTTTCGAAATTGGCCTATATACACCGGCTGTATACGTTTTTCATAAAGGTGCAAAAAAGGTGGATGAAGAAGGGCGGAATTAAAGGGGTGAGCGTTACGCCAGGATAGGTGAACAAGCTGCACGCCCCGGTCCCTTTTTGGGTCACCCATTCCAAGAGTAACAAGTGGGCTTACCGTACGGGAGCGTTCAACCAGAAAACAACGGAAAAAAACTCCATTGTTGTTTCTTACGGGAGCTGAAACGACCGCTAATGGATAACAAAAGCACAGTCATTAGCGGGGGGAGAGTCAGTTGTTTTTGTTGATGACAAAAGTCAACCCTGCCTGTCTGACAGGAACGTCGCATTTGAAAATTCCTATCCGCCATTTTTGTGACCCATACCAATGGTATACGCTGCGAATATTCAGTTTAAACGTAAAAAACGAATGCATAAACACCTTGCTTGTTCTATTGGTCTTATCGCCACGCTTCCCAAACCACGGTAAATTACCCAAAATGAAGTGATTTTTCCTGAAAATGAAATCCTTCGAGTTTTCCATGGTCATACTCTCAGTTTCCAAGCTCAAAAACATTTAATGACAGCTGAGAATTGACTGAGTTATTCAGTAAATTATGGAGAAATCATGGACACCCTGTATATATTTATTTGCTATTTAATATACAGTAAATACGTGCCATATCAGATTGGATTTTTGTTGTTGATATTATAATGAATATTTTACCTGAAATTTGCAAAAAGGACTTTTTGAATAACAGACTTTGACAAGCACAGGTTTACATATTGAAATCGGGCAATGTGCCCCATTTGGCAATTTTGGAAAGTTCAATCCCAGAATTCTGATTTTTGATTAGCAAGAAAGATCCACCAATTCGACTAGAGTACTTGAAGTACGACCAAACCCAGTGATCTACACGTATTATAATAGTTTGATCGGTCAAATCATCAAACATCGGTGTGAGTTTCAGTGCGAGGGGTCTTTGATTATTCTCACATCTTTCAATAAAATGATATAAAATTGGAAAAGGAAATCAAAATTTTAAAAGGTCGTTCATTTTTTTTCTGGTTCATAGAAAACGAATTGAACTGTATGTTCTCGTTGTTTTCATATGCTTTAACAACAAAAACAACCGTTTTAACGTTTGATAACTCCAAACTTGATAAAGTAAGTGGAACATCATTTGAAATCCATGTCATTCGACCGCTCCAGTTGCACTCGTCGAAATGTTTCATTCTCTCTGCCCCCACTTACCCCCCTCCCCCCCACCTCCAGGGACTCGGCCTTCAGGTCAATGTAACAAGGTTAAACGTATTTGAGCATGCTTCCGGGTCGACTGCTATTCAGCAGTGATAATTATCTACAAACACCGAGCAGGAGAGCTACTGCACACCTAGTTTTTTGCTTCCCTAGATTCATCCACGCATTCCTCAAGTTTCGTGTAATTTAATACAAAAATTTGAAAGTTCATCTTTTATACGATAACGAGATATACATTGCGTGGGAAGGCTGCTATATTGAGGGTCGTTCGTAAAATATTTCCAAGTTATAAAATAGTTTACGAATGAATTCCAATATTCAAATTCATTTTAAAAATTAAAGGATAATTTAGTTGCATGCACATGTTGTTGCCTCATCAAACACCGTAAACGATGAAAATACAGTGAACGTATTGAGTAGAACGTAAACGTACTGTACATGTACATTTACAAAATTACGATGCTATAAAAAATGCAAACTAATAATTTATATTTATCCACCTCTGCGTTGGATGTTGTAGCTATCGTGCTCTCTGGTGATTCCCACGTGTTGGAATCATTCGACATTTTAATGTTTGGTAATTCCCAGATTTCACTCCAATTAATTAAAGTACAAGTAGCAGCTTGCATAACTACATGTACAATGTATACCCGGCCCAGGGGGTAGGAATCCCGTAAGATATACACTGTTCATGTATACTGTATTCATCCAATAATATTTCACCGAGTTAAACATAAGCCCATGCATTTCTCGCTTATGTCATCGGCAATTGCACTAATTAATGCTATTAATAATTATAATTGCACACTGTATTTACATGTATTTATTCATTTTCCATTTACTGAAAAAAAAACTCATTAGGTTGAAATTACATGTACTCCCCCGTCTTTCAACCTTCCATTTAATTCATTTTCGTCTCACTTGGACAACCCCCATCTTGGATCCATAATTATATTTATTACTTCAGTGTTTTGTACTCAATCCACTTCTTGGAATTGATTCGAACAACTTTTGAAGATTCTCTCTACCCCTATGCCCTACCCCTAAACCTGTAATTTTGACACCCTGTATTCACATTTGCGGTTATAACGCAGGTGGTACAATTACCATTTTTCATGACGATGCATAATTTCGAGAATTTTTTATATATCGCGCATTTCAATTATGGGAAACCACCCAGTGACCCGCTACTAATCGAATGGCCCGTTTAAGTCACGCAGGAATTACCAGAGCTGGTTCACCTGCACATCATCTAATTTAATTAAAAGATTTCACTTTGCCAACTTCTGGTTGGGTACATCCCTCGTAGAGGTGACGTCAACTTAAAAACAATGCAAGCGTTCAAACAAAATTGGATTATCAATAGAAATGACAACGAACTTTGCACGTGAATTTAATTACAACGGTTCATGAGTGAAACGTGTAGTACTATTGAGAGCAGAAAGTTTAATAAACCCATTTATGCTTCAACTCTATAGAGTGTGTATATACAGTGTTTAAAAAGAGTGACAAATTTTTGAAAGAAGTAGAACTAATGCTTTTTATTTGATGTTTTCACAGGGAAGTGCCTGTTGACGTCACTGTAATCGTTTGAATCGGAAATGGCACGTAGATAATACATGTACTGTATAATAAAATTAATGATCCACTGACATGTTTACAACGCCATTCTAGGATGTAATAAGTATAACCATAATAATTTTATCTTCATTGAAATTTATTTCGTCAGTGATCAACAGCGTTTAGGCAGTCATCTAACATTTGTATTACTTACATGTTGGTTAGTATATAATATATTTTCATTTACACTTCAATATTGAACTTCTACACTTTCATCGACACAATATACCATCTTGCACTATACTACAGGCTCGTTACCGTGCAAATATTGATTCTGATTAAAACATTTTAGGAACACTATTTCGAACGCTATACAATTGCAACCCTTTACTTTAATAGCCGTTCTTTGTTCACGTTACAGCATACATAGCCATGTTTTAACCTGTTGTAAGCCTATATATTACAATGGAAATTGGAGATTAAATACGTTTAATACGCAGTTTACAGCCATGCAGCGCCTTCTAAATCGTTCTTTAGAAACCGTGCTTGGGGACACGAATCTCCAACGTTCCTGTAATCGGATTGCGTATATTACAAATATATTCTCGACTACAAAAATCATTACATACAACTCACGTATACATTTGAAATGTAAAAATACCCATATAGGATAAGTGCGCTTAGCAGATGGCGTCACGAATCATCTAAGTATAAGCCCGAAACAGCCCACAATGACTAGGTCTACGTTCGCAAATGTTGCTTACTTTAAAAAGTTAACAGGGATCAGAGATGAAAATGAAGATCATGAGGATTTTCAATTAGACTCCGTATATTTCTAAAAGTGCATTCGTAGCGAACGTACCCCCCACCTTTGCTAAAAATGCAATGTTGCATGGACATACAAAATTGAGAGCAAGGCTAATGTGATGGTTAGTACGAGCTATTATATCCGAATGTAACGTTCGACGTCATCGTTGGCCAGCCCGCTGGAATATTGAGAAGACATTCGACCAGAATTCGATGACGAAGAAGGTGGTTCCTGCATAAGTCGGCTGCTTATACAGGTTATTATAGAAAGAGAAGAGAGGAGAGGAAGAAAAATGGAAATTGAAACAAGAATGTTAGTATAGAATTGATGTCAAAGCATGCGATTGTAAACCGTTGAGAAATGCAAATTTTGTGACATTGTACATTGTTGAAGACGTCGTGCTGCCACCTGTTGTGTCATAAGGAAGTTCCCACACATCTGTTTTCAAATTGGGGAGTTTCTCTTATAGCATATGTGCATATTTTACAACAATTTGCCATTTTGTAGGTATGTTTGTATTTAACATAACGATGAATATATAATTTTAAACACTCAACAGTTACTCCACATTATTTCATAATAATATGAAGAATTGTAGATAAATTTTGGCTAGTTTCTCTTGGGGAGTTTCTCTTATAGCATATGTGCATATTTTTCAACAATTTGTCATTTTGTAGGTACGTCTGTATTTAACATAACGATGAATCTATAATTTTAAACACTCAATAGTTACTCCACATTATTTCATAATATGAAGAATTGTAGATAAATTTTGGCTAGTATCTCTTGGGGAGTTTCTCTTATAGCATATGTGCATATTTTTCAACAATTTGTCATTTTGTAGGTACGTTTGTATTTAACATAACGATGAATCTATAATTTTAAACAGTCAACAGTTACTCCACATTATTTCATAATATGAAGAATTGTAGATAAATTTTGGCTAGTTTCTCTTGGGGAGTTTCTCTTATAGCATATGTGCATATTTTACAACAATTTGTCATTTTGAAGGTACGTTTGTATTGAACATAACGATGAATCTATAATTTTAAACACTCAATAGTTACTCCACATTATTTCATAATATGAAGAATCGTATATCAATTTTGGGTAATAACTTCTTATGCTATTCAGAACTTCTTAATAACTTCTTATTTACAATTTACAATTTACAATTATCCTATTCTAGGGGATACATATATCTCCACTTTATACGCTGGTAAATTTATAGTGTGTACGTCCAGAAAATCATAAATTCATTTAGATGACAATATACATGCAGTTCGTTATTGCTTACCCAGTGTCCAAACTCTTATCCTGCCGTTTCGAGGTGAAAAGGGTGAAACTGCAACGGCAGCCTCCCACGTTGCCATGGAAACCGGTCGTGCGACAAAACAGTTCACAATCAAATCTCTTGGCTTGCGTGCAATCGGTCACTGGTCCCAATAATGCCACCAAACACAAGAGAAGGGCTATTTGCGTTAACGTCATTTTCATTTCCTAGAATAGACGGAACACATTGAATATAACTAAATGTAGATAGGTTCGGCTATTTTAAGCAAGGTAGCGGCATTTGCACATGTCATACAAATTGCATTCGAATTAACAAACCACGAAATGCAATTTGTTAATTACACTATATTTAAACTTTTCTTTTCCAATTAAGTTTGCGAATAACCGAGGCTAAAGGTGCAATCATCAAGTTCAGTCCTGTTGAGTTACAAGGACCAAATTTTCGAACTTAGAACCCATGTATTTGATTCATATATGAAACTTCACCTATCAGTGTCATGCGAAAATTCAAAAGAAAACTGAATTCAAACGCAATTTCAACACTGTATAAAATCATCAAAGGCTACTCTTTGTATTCTTTGTAATCTTGTATTTTTTTAAATTATCAAATCATGTGGGCCAGATTACACTATACTGAGAACTGCATCACTTACTCATTTACTTGCGGACTGATATGCGATGCTTTTAAACAATTAAAACAGATCACGCAGCTAGCTAGTCTTCGTCAAGGTGATATCTTCACCTCCTTATCTCCGAAACCTTTTAGGCGATCACTTCAGAAGATAGTCTTGTTGCTCAATGTGTTTTGATAGAATAAAATATCTAAAGAGGGGGCGCTATTCGGCACTTCACCTTATTAAACAAGGAAGCACGTTTTAGGCTCAACCTAAGGCATTTTAAATGTCAGGCGGAAATATTAGCGAGATTGGGAAATATCTCGTTTAGATTATGCCCAATTCCAGTTGAAAGCTCACCGTCTAGCGACTGCAATTACACGGCACAAAGGGGAGAGATAAAAACGATTGGATGCAATTGAATTCATCAAGGGGTTAATTGAATGGCAAAACGAATTTCCATTGAATTTAATAGATAAATTCACAAACACGTCTCCTCTATCATTGTGAATGCTTACTTTCAACGAGCGAATAGGAAAGAGATTTGAAAACTTCACGTCTCCACTATATTCATGAGGTGACAAGCTATAGAAGTTGAAAGAGATAGTGGCGTAAGTCAAAATTTTTTCATTGTTGAGTCAAGTGCTAAAATGGATTCTACGGATGTCAAAACTGTTGTAAGAAATTATGTGGAATGTCAATGCTTTTTGTATATGCCGCTAACAGAAGGCAGCTCAAGTTAGAAATCTACATTGGAATAGATGCATTGACTACAAGTTAAAACGCTTGCTTCGAATTACAGAAAAATGTCAGTTTTTTTAAACTATCCCTTTTCACCTCTTAATTTATACCAGTACCTTAATAATTAAGAATTTTCGAGATATTCTATCGAATGAAAAAAAATTGAATGGCTGTTGTATGCATTATTTCCTCATATTATCTTATGAAAAAATAGACATCCTAATGTCACCTAGGATGGCAGTGATTGTTTAATGGCGGTTGAGCAGCTACATTAAAACATTTCATTTTTTCTTTTTTGTGCTTTTCCTAACCTAAAATATAATTCCTTTATTTAACTGCCTCTAACCACCGGGCAATCACTGTCAGCCTACGACCCGTTAGGGAAAACCACTTTCAGGGTGTCTATTCTACATTGTAGTGCAGGACAGCAGTATTTTCTAGTAAATTTAAAATATTCGAAATAAGTCGATCAATGCAAGAGAATAAGTGAAATTTGAGAAATGAAATTAAAAAATGGCGTGATATTGAAGATCAAATTAAGATAATCGGTTTTTCGAACATTATTTTCCAAAAATAACATTAGAAATTTACAATGACGCATGTAATGACTCAATTTCTGTCGAATTGAGGCATAGCACGAATAGCAATCACGAACAGTTCAGCCTTGACTATTAACAATTACCTATTGTACCTAACTACCATTTGAACAACACTATACATTATATTTAACCAAAATTGAAAGAAGTCAACATCATGATGAAACTCGTATTTCCTTGTTCTAATGAGGTTATCAACTGCTGTATTTAAATCTAAGCACAAAAATGTTAGATAACATTGTAGTTACATGCATACTCTGAAGGATTTGTTCAAAAAAGCTACAGTCAGATTTGTTAAAGTCAACCCCTTGTGCTAAAGCAACTCATCCGTATTCACCATTTACAGTATTCCTTAAAAAAATGTATGATGCATATGAACTTGGGCAACACATTAACCATACGTGTATCAGTTTACACGCACATTAATTGACAAATTATGTAAAACATTGCACGTACAGATTACATGCCTGCTGTTGTTTCCCCAAATTTCTTGTTAAAATGACTATGCTCACAACTTGCGAACTCAAAGCGAGTTGAGTTGATAAAAAGGTATTGAGTGCACGAGCATTTGTTAAAGTCCTTCTTGAGGCTCACATTGACACGCAAACATACATTTAAGAGACTATCGTAAAACAGAACTTACAAGTTTGAAGTAGCTGAAGTTGACACTTGACGGGAACTGCAGATCAACACCAATGTTCAAAAATCAGCAGCTTCACAATGTGAGTAAAATGTGTTGGCAACTGAAATGGAATGAAATGGAAACCTAGATGAAAAGTCGAGGAAATTCACGAAAATTATAACAGGTTGTAGGCTCGAGTCCCGCTATAAGTCAGCGATCATGGCCCGGGAATCGACCAATAAAATCGCATTTGAAGCCCCTTGACACCTACGACAGACCCTCCACCTGGGGACCAAACCGCCGTTAAGTTTAACCCTCATCAAAATAAACGGCACAACTGGCAGCCCAGTCGCAGCGCGCATGTGCAATCGTGTTTGGATAATGGAAAAAGAACGTTAATTTTGATTTCTCTAAGCCCTTTTGAGGGCGACTGGCTAATGGAAAACTATTCGGTTGCACTAATACAAAACCAAAGAGAAAAAAATAAACGTCAAACTAACCTCATCGTATTTAACACGATATGTTACCTTAAGCCATTTTAAGGTTGGAGTGTTTACACCGACGAAAATTCTCGCCATTTCGTGCCTTGTTTTCTTAAATCGAATTTACAGTTTTCGGCAATACTTTGATCCACTTACAGAATCGTATTTGGGCTTCCGGTCAACCAGCGTTATTGGTCACTCAGTGTAACGTACGAATTCGACGGATAAGACCAAACATCTCGCACGTTCCTCCAAAATAAGACATTTTCATAAAACCATTTATACTCTCTATAGCTCGAGTCAAATTGAATTCAAATTGACAAATGGTTACAGGATTAAACGTTACTAAAAGCAACAACAAATTACACTGACAATTTTACTTACATTTGTAACTTCATAGTCCAACTGCGGGATGGGCAGCTAAAGAAACGAAATTCTTTTAGGTTAGGTTATATTATGCAAACAAAACGACATTGCAAAAAAAAAAAAAATTAACAAATTACTAGGGCAGAACTTATTCTTGTACGAGGGTAGAAATACAAATATTTTTTGCACGTTTGGACCTGTAGTTTTATCAGTTCATCTTTATATATGTGATTTTTCGTATAAACGTAAAACGTTATAATATGTAGGGTTTGGACAAGTTATGTAAACACGAAAAGATAGGATAAATTTATGTTGACTGCATGCTTTCAAAGAGCACAAGGTTGAACTTGAACATTTGCCTGACTGGCAGTCACCAAAAGTCAAAATAATCGCCACTCAGGCTAGTTTACGAGAATAAAATAGGGTCTGATTCCCATTTTCATTATACTAGATGTAGTATGCTCCATATACTACATATACATGTAAATGTGACTTGAGCTTGGTATAAAACTTCGTCAGAGCCTGTTCAAAACTTTTGGGAGCGCATTTAAAGAAGGGTTGAGGTTATACTGAAAGGAATTTGTGTCACACACAACACCAATAAACAGACGTTAATACAATTGTACGTTCAAATGTAATGCACCTCCCCCATTTCTCTTCATTTCCATACTAATTCCTACTAATACTGATGATGATGTCATCATTTAGTTAGCATCACAAAAATGTTCGATATGAAAAAAAATGAGATGTTGATGAAAAGGACTGACATAGTACAAATAAAAACTACACAGGTGATATCACCATTCCCCATTGTTTGGGACAGAGTTACTTCGACCTCACCCTGTACACAGGCCCATTCTAGCCTATCTGCCCGATTCGTCGCCCTGCCTGATTTGCCATTTGCAATCTCTAGCTCAACTTTCAATCGGCAGCTTATGCATCGCAATAAATATTTCTCATTTTCACTTATGTATACACGTAGGCTTATTCATACGTTTCTTCCCACACGAACACAGGCGTACTTGAGGCGCATTTCCATAGCAGGGTACAGACGGTAATTCCTCCAGATTACTCATACGCCAGTTCACCTGAGCTTTATTTACGCGTAAAACCAGGGTTTCTGAACTCCGTCGACCCACCGACAATTCTCTTATCAAAGTTAGACCGAGAAATTTCAGTTTTGGTTACAATTACTCGGGCACTCGGCGGGAATTCCCCTGGGAGAACGCAGCGCGTAAATAAGTTCAAAGCGAACTTGCATTCAGATTTCACGGAGAAACATTTCCACCAAATGGGTTTTCAATTTGGTTTAGCGAAAATTCTTAATGGCAAATCAATTAAGCGGAATATATTCTCAGGTCAGTCAATGATAGCGAATTTCATTGAGGACTTAATTAAAAGTGCAGTTTCGAGGTGTTATGGAAAAGGAACGATGCACCGTATTCCAACATTGTACATGTCTAGGTCCTATACACATGTTTATGTCCATGTGAGCTAACTAGATGACCGCATATTGATGTTGCGGGTCAAATAGCCAAATAAATAAAATTATACTCGTTCATCATAAAGTTCTACTCTCGTTATAAAAACTAATTAAAAACAGTTAAGCATGTTGGAAACGTGTTTGGTTTACATGGAGTGCCAGTAGGCGGCGTTGTAATCGCTATGATGGAAAATGACGTACATGTATACGGAGGAAAATCCTCAAGATGGCCATTGATATCATGTAATTTTCGATTTAAGAGGTTGCTGCGCCACCTGCTGGTACTCCATGTGAACCAAATGCAAAGTACATGTACATGTATATGGAATGAAAGGTTTAGATTGTTCTTATTTATTCCCACGCTTTCCATGGAAAATCTCCCCTGAAGGTAGGCAAACACTGCTAGCTTAGGTGATATGCGTAAAAGAAATTCACACGAAGTTTTTTGACGAATTTCACACGAAGAAATGTTTGTTTCTCTCACTTTTTGGGCATTCTGATTACATCAGCCATCCATAAAGTTCTAATTTGAACAGCCACGAATGCAGCAATAGCAGCACTTAGGTCATGTTTTGCCAAAGTTTCGTGCAACTGAGCGTGATTCGGGTAGCAACCGTTCTGACACAAAATCGTAAATATGTAACTGAGTAATAACTTTTAAAAATAGCTGGCGTGAATTGAGAAATATTACTTTTTCGCTGACAATTTCTATCCTTTATCCCTATAACGACATTCACGACTTCTGATAGGGGGAAATCAAGAAAAACAATACTATTAATCGTCATTGCGTGTTTCTATTTTCACTGCTTCGTTGTTTAATAACATTTCTTCCTATTAGGAACCAGTTATTAAAAAATTTGCGAATGTTAATGATAAGTTTTCAGGGATTGATTAAAATGATACGAATTATAAGAGTTGAACTTGCCAATTATTGAAAAAAATACAAGTAACATAGAAATAATATACATTTGTATGCTACTGATTGCTAGTCTTAAAAGTGTTATTCAGAATAAATCTATAGTATACGCTACACTGTACATGCACGAGCGTACTGCAATTAAATTGGATGATAAGAGAATATCTTCTATTTAAAAACTAAACTAAATGTCAATATTTAGTTTTACTGATTAAAATTAAACAGTTCACCAATGTTATACAGAGATTACGGGTTGACGCACTGCCCCTGCGGCGTCGAGGGTTTTCTTTTATTACTAGTATTTGGTAAACACCCACACGGTTATTTTAACCTCGAGTTCGATGAAGTACACGCAGTTAACAAATAATTTAAACGAGAAAAATGATTCATGAGTTTGGAGTCTGACCTCTAGCAGCATTAGGGCCGATGAGCTAAAATTTATTACATTTCTAAGATATAATTTCATCATAATTTGCCTATCAAACTTGCCAATAAAACGACACGTATAATAGTTGTTATAAACTTCACCTAGGGTATAAAAACGCAACATTCAAAATCGCACGTGCCATAACTGCAATTTGTGATCGTGCTCTCATAACAGCACAAGTAAGGCGTTGTAAAATTGTGCACACTTCACCTGACAGGTATTTTTTTTAATCAAATTTTTCAATTATTTAGAATTCCCCATTGACATTGTCATTTCTGAAAATTTTTAATACTTGAAATTCATAAGGTACCAGTAAAAATGTAAAAGGAGTTAATTCAAGCAACATTTTATATGAACCAAGCCTAAAATGAACAAAAGCGTAAAAGTGGAAATGTTACCAATAGCACATTTGTCTGTTGCACTCGCACCCTTTTGAATGCTTTTAGTCTTGTTTCACAGATCATCTTGTTGCACAAATTAACTTCTTTTTGCCATTTGTTTCTGGCTCTTTGATTGTTAGGAATGTCAATCTACAAGTACAGTAGGCCTAGGTACAGCTGCTTCCTCCAAAGGTTATTTTCCAACAATACACGTACATGTATATTATTTTAAAACTGATGAGCTGTTACTGTATACATATCTACCACAATATCAATTCAGCACATGTACGGGCCAATGGCGGTAGAGAGCCATATACAGTTATGTTGAAGGACGAAGTTGGTGGTCATCAGTTGGAAAGGAATTTAGGTCGCTCGGTGGCGCCATCCTTGCTCAAAAATGCAAACATAGAGAAGAATTTCCCGCCACAGTGTTGTGCCAATTCATTATATCGGGCTAAATGCGCAAGGGCTCTTTTTGCACAAGGTTGGTGCTCTCTTTTGCGATGCAATAAAACACTTTTAGAGACTCATTGTGATCGCATTTCCGCGAAATTCCATCTTTCCACCATGAAATCCAACCCATTAAATGATGGATCCAGAAGATGAATGATATAACCAATTTGACTAATATCTCGGCAGATGAAATTTGTAACACGATGGTTATGATGTTATTGATGGAGACGTTCGATCGTATAAAGATCGAAATCAGTTTACAAATTTGTCCGTTGGATGGCGCCACCAATCGCGCTTTCCATCTGTATTATATACTGTAGAGCCGATTTACAACTTGTTTATAACTGCATGATAATATTCTTCCACTAAGAAATTGACTAGAACACTAACATATTTTTATAAGCGTATCAAGTGATAAATTCCTCATAATGTTTAAAATCTGTGGGGTTCCTAAGAGGTTATTATTTAGCTTGACTTAATATTGCCTTAAGTCGAAAATTGGCAATTTTTGAGTTGTGTAACTTTTGAAAACGTTTGCGATATGAGAATTATTACGTACAATAATTTACACGGCTATCCCGGCTTAATCTGTTAGCAGATGGCACAAAAATATATACGCCATAGATCTTTTTTTTGCGTCATGGGGTCAAATAATTTACAGCTGCGTACAGTATTTAAAATTATTATGTGAAAAATTGTGCAAAAACTTACCAAAGCCATAGCAGAAAACGTAAATGCCATCTTTACTGTAATTATTTCAAACGAACTGTATAGGTATCCTGTAGCGAAACAAACAAATATGTAATTAAAGTCCTTACTGCACCGTTAAGGTACCTTTATAGTGTAAATGCGAAAAATTATTACCGCAGCAATACTTTATTTGACCCGGATAACCTCTAAGGCTCAATATTAAATTCCAACTTTTTAAACAATAGTTGCCTGTAATTAAAAATTCATCAGATCAACTCGAGCCATGGACGGTGTAGAATGTTTATCCAACTGTATCGACCAAGAACCCATTTTTTTCAAATACTATACGTCTATTAGATTTCTTTTTGTTTATTGGCCAATAAATCTTACGATCAGTAATGGGTTTAACGTTGCAATATCGCGACGTGTTATGCTGTCACACCCTGTGTAAAACCTCTATTAACACGGCCCTGCCCTGCCATTAATAACTGAATGGAAAGTAAACTTGAAAATAAGCTCACTTACTGGTTTCTGATTACTTACAGTATGTAAATGTTTTGAGCGAAGCAAGGAGTAAGTTTCAAGAATAACTGGGTGATGACTGATGACATATCACAGAGACTTGTTAAAGTTCGAAAGGTTTGAGCAATGACATTTGTCTGCAGCATAAAGAAGACACGCCTAAAATGAAAAATGAAATTATACACCTTGAAGGAGGAATGCATTTTGCACTTACACCATCCCTTTAAATCTCATGAATCCAACAATTGACAAACAGTGAACTTTGTACATGTACACTGTACAAAATGAAGCTGTATTCTGAATCACATATATGGCATAATGAAATGTACGTTGTGCCCAAACTTACTAGTAGGACCTCCACAGAAACTAGGACCAGAGATAATCGCAGTTTCAATATACAGTATATACAATTCCCAGTTTCTGTGAAAGTCCTACTAGTAAGTACATTTCATTATGCCATATGTTGTATGTGATTTAGAATACGGTTTCATTTTTTAAAAAAACTGGACATGATAAAACTTTGTATACAGTGTACTGACCTACTACAGTATCTTCTTGTAGATATTGATGTAGACTGAAAACGTTTGAAAACTGTAAAATCTTTTGCCAAAATTGACAGTTACAACGTTGTTCGGGTGATTAATGCGATCTTAATGCCATCTGTGGAAAACTGCATCAAAGCTGACAGGAAAAAAATAATGAACAGGGACGCAACAGGCATCATGTGCTCTAACTTCAAGGTTTATCATTAAAAATGCATTTTCCTTCGTAAAGTCCTAATTCCATTAGTTTATCACCGAAAAAAATAATAAAATTACGCCGCTAAAATGCAGGAAACGTAGGGAGACAAAAATTAGTTTAATTTCATGGAGTTGCACTTACCCTAAAAAGCCCTATACGGGATGCGTCTTGTTTTGTCCCATTAGCGAAATGGCTGCTTGCAGGCATTGACTCTAAAATCCTCTGACATTTTTAATGCTTTCTTAATCACATTATAATGTTAGGCAATGAGTAACGTTAAACGAATTTTAAGTGGACATTTAAAAAGTCCATACTGGTGATGGTCAAATGTACTTGAACTTTCGGGTATGGACCCGAATTGGATCTAATTTTCAAAAACTCCTTTAAAGCAATTTATCCCTTGGACGCCATTTGACCACCGTCCATTTTTCAAACTTACCTTTCTAAATTAAATTTACATGAGTTTTTCCAGGCTGATGACCCTATATGGTATCCGCCCACGAATAGGTTAGTACAGTTTGGAATTGAGGAGACTCAATTTTTTGAAGAAGTTTTGATAACAATGCTAGTAGATAACACTAAATTCAAGGATAATTTTTCATGGTTTATTCTTCAAAATGTATAGCGTGTTATGTTAAATATATCTGCGGATCCATCATCATCCATACGACATGAAACAGCGTAACAACATATTTCGCACTCACATCAGTTCAAAGGAGCCAAAAAAGTCAATTGATAACGAGAATATTAATTGAATATTATTTTTTCTTCTAATTAAGGAGGTGGATTCAGTATCGGCGAAATAAACCGCAGGAACAAAATTGGGTATTTGGAGTAAAAAATGTAAAACTGCCTCCCTAATTTCCCGATCTATGGTCCATTTAAGAAACGTAAAACCAAAACACAGGATATATCGTAGGAAATGAAATCAAAGAAAGATAAAGAGGGTCCCGGGAATGAAGCTATAACGACATTTCATTTTTCATTTAGTGTGGAAAGAATCCCTCGGAATGACTCGTCCCTCTCGTCACTTCTCCGATTCAAATCTGCGAAGAAAATCATGGAATTTGAAGTCAAATATTTCAAACTTCAGCTCAAGGGCCGTGTATAAACGACGTCAAAGATTGCAGGGGGTGGATACGTGGTGTTCACCAAATTGGACGATGATAGATTGAATGGGGTAAAGGTGAGACGTTAAAGTTTCCCTAGATAGCACAACGAAACCTTTCTCTAACGACCACTCACGAGTGTTTTTCCCCCAAGTCTTTGCACATCTTACATGTGTGCATAATGGTTTTCTTCATAACAACATTCGCATAGATTAGATTCAATCATTTTGCTGATCATATAATGAATCTTTTTATCTACATGTATAGAATAAGAAGGACCTCGTGATAACATGTTTTATGTAAAACGAACTTTGCATGGGTGGTTTTTGAATAATGAAGGAAAAAGTTTTAGAAGCACTGAGTTGGAGCACTGCAAGATATAGGGCTACACATGTTTTGAATCCACCATATCTGAAGCAACTCGGAAGCTGTGATTCCAAGTAGGACGGAGGCTGTATCGATACACTGTAGGCACAACACCGAATGGGTAAAATTGTGCATTTCTGGAATAGGTCGTCCAAAAGTTAGTAGGGCACTAGGGGGTTGTCAAATTACGACGAAAATGGACTTGAGGGCAGAGGGGAGGAAAGTAAGGACCAAAATAATCACGTTTTGATGGACGTCGTTTATACACAGCCAAGGCAGTCCTCAATTCTCACCTTCGCCAGTTACAGGTTGAGAAGCATGGTCCACATGTCCCCTGGACATGACGGCCATCCGAAACAGGGGCATCTGCCATAATTCTTCCGGAGATAAACACCAGTCTCCGTTCGTGTCGTATTTTCGGTAAACATCCCCCATGGGGGTGGCGTCATCCGTCACCATGACGCGCTGAAACAACAAAGATACCAGCGCCCATCATCCAATAACGTTCCATGTGCTTTCGGATGTAATTAAGAAAGCAAACCACAATTGACTGCCAAAATTAAGAGGCGCTGCTGTCGACAACGCTTTAATTACTGACTATAGAAACCGCGATCTCTGACATCCGACATGTGCATGCGTGCAAAACTGAATTCATTCGTACGAGATTTAAATGACGACAAATTACATTTCATCATTAGGACAATCCTCAAGAAAACTGCCCTATAATGTACGTTAATCAACGTAAAACTAGAAAAAGAAATCCGGTGAAACAGAAGCCCGATTAAACCTATTATTTATTATTACAGGTAACAAATCTCGATATCCTATTATCTGTGGTCTTGATTTCGGCATGCATCAAAGTATCGAAAAAAGTCAATCTAAACGCAATTATAAATTAGTTCGAGTCTGTTTAATATTCGTATGTCGTAATCGATTTAAGCTGCCTGCCTAAAGAAAATTACACGTCAGTTGTTTTCAAATTATACTGCATGGAAGTGATTGCCTGCTTCCTCATTGTATCTATGTCGAATATATTCCAGAAGAACACCCGAAATTGATTTTTTGGTGAAAAAAACATGCAACTCGTAAACAAAGCTGTTGTTATTCGAAATAAAATTAAGATGTAGGGACATGGGGGTTGGAAGTTGCAAAAAAGCTGTTGACATCATAATGGGCTCTTGGCAGCTGTTGACAATGCGTTGTTTTAGAATTTGAAACTGCAAGTGCGATTTGGCAAGTCCCTTCTCTATAGTCTTAACTAAATGTAAGGCACGCAAAGAGTCTTTAATTGACTTAAGTATATTTTCAAAAACATCCTAATTGGGCTTCCTGCTAATTCAATTAGGGGATACCAGCGCTTACTGCAAACTTATAAGCTTCCTTTTCAACAGACTGAAGTGCCATTGCTTAAGTTCCTTCAACACCGCCATTGTTCATGTGTTCAACGCACTTTTGAGAATTACGAACCGCCGTGAAATTAATATTTTGATACCGAAAAATAATCCCATTTTCGGAAAATCACATTAATCACATTCGCCATGGACCAGCTAGTACCTAGGCCATCGCTAAAGATGCAAAGCTGTTTGTTGCAGGTGGTGAATTTGTGACGTCAGACCGTCATTTGGCCCTCCTCGAGCAAGGGACGCTTCTCTAAAGACCCTTTAACAAATATCCGGCTTAATTTCAGACAATAAGGGAAAATAATAATAAAGTCGTTCACTAGCTGCTGAAGTTGAAACAATGACTCTTTTATGGCGTTTGCCACGTCGCACTGGCGATGATATAATTACGAAAATTTTGTTGTTTTTAATCCGTGCTATAAATAAACCGCAAATCTGCATAATACAAAAGCGCACCAGGCTTAGCATATGGTCAGCGTTAATGCTCGTTCCTTCGCCACATAATGTAACATGGACAAATTGGATCTTTAATCCCATTCGTCAGTTATTATATTAGGATCGAATTAATAACCCAAGTTTCTCGATGGTGAGGGATAAATTTTCTCGCTACACGTTAATGCAGAATAAATCGTTGCTCAGCACTTGGGCTGTTACACCCTGTATATATACAAGTTTTTCAAATTCTTAAGGTGTCCTCATCGAAGTTGTAAGAGTTTATCATTGAAATCAATAAGGGTATCTGGTCGAATCCTTAATCAAATTTCTGACTTTTTCAGGCTTTCCAGACATTTTCTTGCAAAATGTCCGAACAATTTAAAGCAAACATTGACTATCGTCCAAAATACTCCCTTGTCCAAAAGTAAATCCATTTCTATTTAAACTCTACTCTTTCAGCTAGCAGAGTTAATATAGGGCAAGAGCTAACACGGCTAAGCTAGCAGTGATTGCCTGGCGGTTAGGGGCAGCTAAATCAGAAATTATATGCTTAAGTTAGTTCATGTAACGTTGTTGGGCCGATTTGGAGTAGGGGCTACTTTATCATCCTAGTCTGAACATTTCCTTAACGTTTTCACGTATATAACGATTCCATTTAGTTATCAATCCATTTACACGCTGAATTTGTGTTCCTTTCAAGATTTTCATGAATCAAAATTCAAATTCATTATAATTTTCCAATGGCTGCGGCCACTAGTGTAGAGTATAAATATAACGTATAGAGTAATAGAGCTATCTAGAATTAACAAGTAATAGTTTATAGAGATAACTAGTATAGAAATAACGTACATCTTACCAATCAAACTTGAGATAGACTATAACGTACAGTAGGCCATGCTCTAACTGTGCACAAAATACGAACGTATTCTGTCGATATTAATATTCTAATGCGTACTATTATTATTAATATTATTACACGTATTTTACATGTAACAAGAAGCCCACTTTATCAGTATGTTTCGCGTACGAGCATTATTCGCACCGATATAACAATGACAACTCGGAGCCACATACTAACATTACTATTGAAATTAACAAACATTTCTGCATCGTAGGTAGTGTCGAGTCTCATGTTTTCAAGATAAGATACATGTATATAGATTTATTTTAGGCAAGGAATCGGATTTCTCTGTATGATCATGAGTAGGTACATGCCTACGCACAAACTTGGTTTTGTAGAAAAAGAAAGCATCTGCAACAACTTTCTTTTAAGAAGTCGATTAAGAATATTTTATTTGGAGAAGTACAGGTAATGAACGTTCAACTTCCGTTAACATCTCGCCAGAATTTAGTGTAAACAATCGAAGAAGTCGATATTGCTCGACAATATTGAGAGTACCTTCTAATGGCGTGTGTTAGGCAACCGTCGGAAAAACTTATTAAAATCGTACGTGGTTAATTATTTGATTGCGGTGCGAAGCTTCTGGTTTGATTGAACAACTGTTTCGTGTACATTTCCCGAAACAAATTATCGCCTACATATTTGGCACGAACGTTTCCCACATAGTGGGCGCTCGAGCCAAATGCGTTGTTGAATTAGACGTTTGAAAAGCCTTTTAAACTGTCTATTAACGTTAATGACAAAGCAGTTGGCAAGACAATTCACTTAAATCAACTGTCGCCCATGCAGTCGATTAACGCCTATTAAAAGGGGCATCTGAGCAATGATTTATTCTGGCACTGTAGATTCTAATGTATCAAAGAGAAAACAGGCTTGATGAATGGAATTGGCGAATGACCATTTCAGAAAAACAACAACAGCTAGGACCTGTGTCATTCTTGTCCATTAGATAAGTACGGTGGGAATATGCACGTACAGTATTTTGCGCAGCTGGAAAGATAGCTTTAGTTTATACCAAATGTGCGATGCAATTTGATACTCAACTTGTTGCCTGGTGTGAAGGGTTCATAGGCTGTACGTGGTAAATAGTTTGCACATACTTAGTACATGCATCCGAATAGTGGATGGAACAACATTGCACATTTGTTGGTGAAAAGTTTTTTTTTTAAAAAAAAAACATGACGCTTTATATGATGGCAAGTTTAGGAACTTGCCAGGAACCTATAAAGCCCCAGTATTTTGCTTTGCCCGGGGGTGATACTTCACTTGACATTCATGTAAGGAAAGAAAATTAACTTGTGTTTCTGACAGTATGGTTTATCAGGCCGATAACACCTATGCGCATAATGTGTTATAATTTGCTTTTACATCAACAACTATGGAGTCTAACAGCGTTCCCAGCGGTGGGCAAGGCAAATATTTCTCCCTCAAATGTATTTCTCAAGTTGATTTAATAAACGACACTATTTAATTACATTTTGTCTGGGCTCACGAAAAAAAATCAATTACAGCTAACAGCACGTAACGATTATCATCTCTGTCATAATATACAATATACAGCCTGTCTATATATACCGATTTCATTTATCCTATGTTATCATAAGAAAAATAATAAACAAGATTTCTCTTTCTACGGTTCTACCAATACCTATATGTAAAAAGTCGGGATACCGTACATAACGGAATATGCCCTGCTTCAAATGTGCACAAAATAAGCATATTTCAACACCACTTGTGTAGTAGACGAAAAACAAAGACCAAAGACCTAAAAACGTTGCTTCAGATTTAGCTGCCCCTAACCGCAGGCAATCACTGCAAGCTTAGCCGTGAGTGAAAGCCTGCCTTTCTCATTGTCCATGGCGCGGTTAATTATTTCCAATTTCCTAGAATATAGAATATAAATTCTACCAGTACACGAGCCCTTAGGCAAAGCCCACTTTCCCATACTAGCCTAGGAGATTGTCTTAAAAGTTTCAGATAACGGTGTTTAGCTTCAGAAGTGTTAAACTTCTATTCGAAAAATGCAATAGTTTTCAACATTTTAAAGGCCATTTTTGAAGCATATCAATAAGCAACTAGACTTGTTCATCAAATTGCAAACATATCTTTACAAGAGCCCGATGCTTATTTCAAAAGCAACGACTACGCCAGGCAAAATATCAGTTTGCTTCCAACAAGTGCGAAGCAAAATTAATGTGGACGCGACGAATACATTTTCATCTTTACATTTGCATGCAATATACAGCATAAACAATTAAAAACGTTTCTAAACTTCAATAAAATTGACACATTGACAGCATAATTTCTCTACAACAATAAATTACTCCTCAGTTGCACTGTTATCATGTCAAGCTGTTAACATTATCAGTTTTTTTCTTCTTGCAGAAGTACCATTATATAGCGAGCATTTTTCGGGAGCATTTAAATCTAATTCGTGCATAAGGAAAAGCGATCATAATTCATTGTACAGTACAGACATGTACTGGACATGTACAGGCGAGCGTATACAGAATATAAAGGCAACATGTTGCTATCTGTAATTAACATGTGGTTAAAGAATAAACTATTTAAGTAACAAATACAGTAAAACTCATGTTCATAATAGTCTTTTATACTTCCCTACGACTGCCATTTAACATATCAGCATTTGCAAGAATTTTGATCCATTTTGCTATAAATTCATGTTTATCTTGAGCATAATCAGTGGGCTTGCAGTGGTCTAGAATAGTGCCTGCACCAAAAGCAATTCTTTCAATTTCAGCTATTTCTTCAGCAGTGTTCATGTGCACATGTACACTGTATGTGTCAATTGTAGAAAAACAGAAAAAAACGTTCTACATAATGGAATCGCTATAGATGGGAATTGTTGGGCGCAGTCTAATTGGAAATTACATTTTTTTTTGGGGTTATTTTATTTTAGGCCCGAAACATGCAAAACAAAGCCAAGAAAAGCAAAATGGCAAACAGAAGCATCAATTTCTACAGCTTCGAGAGCTAGGGTACTGAGTTGAATTGAATAAAGATTTGGTGCACATTTGGTGCAGGTATTACATGGATATTTCAGTACATATACATCCTAATAGGTGATTTAGCAAAAAATGATGAAGTCGAGCAATATAATTCTCTTACCAACGCCTGCATGGATGGATCTCCCCGTCGTCCGAGCCTCGGGACACTTTTGGACGTTTTGGTGAAAAACTGACCATTGGCCACAGCAGGCAGCCAGGAGAACACCAAGAAGAGCAGAAGCAGAGATTTGGCTGATAAATAAGTCGGTGTGATCGACGATTTATTTAAACGCATCGTTAAGATCGGATGGAAACTACTTAAGAACAATGAACTATAGGAAATATTTTTTCGAAATTGACTCTGGCAACTTAGTTTAAGCCGTTGGAATCAACAGGTTTCTATGCGTTCAAGAGTGATGAAATTGAAAGCACTCTTCGATGACACTCAAAGAGGAACGCGATGAGCAAACAAGGAATAACCGAACTCGTATCGTCCAGAAGAGACAGGTGACTTATTAAAGTATATATAGTGGGGACTCTTCCTATGTTATTACCACCAATGACGTCACTCGGTTCGCCACGCAGGCGCTGTGCGAGCCATTGCTCCCACATTTGCATCCCCCAGCCCTTTTCATAATGACAAAAATTAAAACAGACTAAGCCTCTATGGGTGGAAATGGATGACATGTATTGGCAAAAAGCGACGACAGCGCTAATTCAGTTTGGACAAACATTTGTTTTTCTTGTTGGAAAGTACTCATAAAATTAAGAAATGTTAACACCAACGCTCGTGTACCTAACGCGTTTGCCTTTTTTAACGATCGATTTGGGGCTACCTTAAAGTCGTGAGCAGTTTTAGGTCCGCCTTCAATTAGATCGTTAATATTAACGTGAAAGTCGATGCAAAATTAGACTAATCGTAAAAATGTTAAAAGGCGACTCCCAGGGGATTGAAACACTCAACAGTGAATGTCAAATTAGAAGGACGTCACTGTCAAGTGTGTAAAACAAAGGTAAGAACTTGTAACATACCCCGTGTTGCCATCTAATGCGCATGTATGCACATGTGCTGTTTAATAAGCGTTTTTTGGATAACAGCACATATTATATAGTTATGCAAACATATAGTTTATATGCAGAAATTTAGATTCCTTTATCTATGTAACTTAACTTGAGAATAAGCATGGAGGTGGCATCATTCAAGTCACCTCAAACAAAGCAAGTTAAAAGTCGCTGCAAATAGCATGTAAACAGTTTAAATAGGCGTAACTTGAGAGGATAAGGAGGATTCCTGTTTCCTGTGATTGTGGCATATCCAAAACCAATGCAGCGAAGCTCCCCCAAACTCCGAATTAAGTGCCATTTCAAATGGGTTGTGAAACTATGCTGCATCTGGTTTTAGCAAACTCAAACCACAACCCCAAAGTCAGTGCTACAGCTTCGTTTTGTCAAGCATAGGATTGCGGACTTGTTGAAACATGTCATCACCATGCAGGGGATAGCTGCAAATCAAGTAAGCTCATCTATAGTTACTTAGTGTAAGGGATTTTTCTTTAAGGTGAGTTAAAGCTTTCATGCAAACATGGTGAATAACAATGTTATGCAACCGTCTACAGTTCATTTATATGTACTATTAAATATTCGAGCATCAATGTACACACTACAACATTATCTACAGAAAATCAGTTGTCAATTGGGAGATCCCTGATATCATACAATTGTGTACCATGCTTGTTACAGTTGTATGATATGAAAAAAATAGTGTCATGTTAAAATTGAGGTGCCACAAAATGAGCATAAAATGGTATACATTTCGTAGCACTTATAAAGCGTGCTTTTTACGAATCAAACTCCTCCAATGACGTATATTAATTTAATATAGCAAATTTGCATAGTGGGCCCCATTAATGCATTCGTAATTACATTAAGCAATGTAACCTGAGACATTTTCAATTAAATTTTTTATAAGGGAGGATAAGAAAATCTTATATTCGCTCGAATAAATCGCCACTTTTTACTGCAAAGAGGCACCATTTTCGCAAACCGGGAAAAAAAAGATAAGAGCAATCTCGTATTTTGGAAATTATTGACAGATAAATTTTCGGCTGCCTCCAATTTCATTTGCAGCTATCGATGGCTCAATTTGCTGTATTTAATCCTATGTTAAATTGCGTTTTCTCTAGCGCTTAATTCCGCCCACCAGCATAAATGTCAGCGGCGTATTTTTTTCTTATTTTATTTATATCAATATGTATAAATTACTCGACGTTATTTACCAATAAAAGGCCCGCAAAAAATTGTCGCGTGAACTATTAAGCCCAATAATTCACATGATGACAAACACATTTATATTTTTATCAGTTATAAGTGCCACAATTTGTAAGCTCTTGCGTAGAAGGCTGAGCAGAGAGGCATTCAACCATTATTATCGCATTAAAACTCGCTGAATAGCTCGAAATTCCATTTTCCCTTAGAAAAACTTTCAAAGATTCGTTTTGCACGCTTGCTTAAAATACAGGGTTTCCGATGAATAATGGTGCATTTATGGGTTGCTTTGAGTGGTAATAACGCAAAAGCTAAAATTTCTTGAAACATTTGAAACATGTCACCACACTTCGGCAGACTGAGGTTAGTCACGTAAGGGTACACTTCTAGTGACATGGTGCAAGGTTGCTTTATTAAAGATAATTTAAAACTTTCATGTAAACATGACCTGTGTTACAAATGAATTTACATAGAAGGAAATTCGGAAACCGAACAATTTCTTGTAATTAAGCTTAACTGGTTAATTATATTTTAGATGCATTTCAATGTGGATGATAAGAATCTTACTGTACACATGCGCTGTATTGATTTTTGTTAATTTCTACCTAACGTAGGACAAATCATTGCATAACAGCGTGATGGCATCGTAATTTTGATCATTTTCATTTGCCCTACCTTTTTCGTCCGCCCAAAAGCCATAACATCTAAATAACGAAATGCATGGCCATCACTTTATACCCTTGGAACCGTATAATAACCGCAAGGGTTAATTGATACATGCACTTCTTTCTTACTCTACACATACAGTCGATTTACTGTTTTGAGAAAACGAAATGTTTACTTCACTATTAATAATTTATTAATACGATTTCACCAAGCAGTTGAAATACAGGTGTTAGTAAAAAAAGTCTGTCATTTCGTTTTCTAAAAATAATTTTCGTAATTTTTTAACAGCACGTTTGCGATGATATACAGTAAGAGTATCTGCAATTATTATGATAACATGCACGATTTGTATGTCTACCATACAACGACGTACTTGTACATGTACATGTATCTGTGTGCAAGCATGCAATATTTTCATATGGTCTAACACATGTTATTACGACTTGTGTGAAAGTACGTTATGTACGCCTGATTTTCAGACAAACAGGAGTGACCGGTCGTAAAATGACGTAAAATATAAAAAGCTTGCAAACATCCCTCAAGGTTGCCCTAATCAACGATAATAGATCACTAATTAGACAACGGAGTTTGGCTCACAATCTGAGTATAACTGGTTTTGCAGCAATCGCAAATGCAAGAAAAACTACATGTATAGCATACACTAAGTTATACATGCATGCTTGTTACAAGTAACTGAGTTGCAGTTTCTGTTAGTTGCTAACACCGTTGGCGATCAAGACCCATGGAACTAATGTACTTGTTACACTTTCGTATAACTTCAGAACCTTGCAACAACCATGTAATTACATGGTTGTTTGCAGAATTATCAGAACCAGTATGATCAGAACAGAATAATATTCCTACTTAATAATAAACACTCATAAGTGTATTTTGTAATTTAAGCCTTAGAACTTACATGGTGCTTTTTATACACGTATAAAAGCACTTTCATGCAACCTTAAAAAGCTCCCTTACACCAAGTCATTAGCGATGGGAATTTACATAACTTGCCTGTTGGCGTTGAGGCGCCTTATGCCCGCCCGGAGGAATGGGGTCAAGGGGATTAACCTTGACCCTGCACCTGGACG
>JAQFYZ010000119.1:0-71029 GCA_034695085.1 Cylindroiulus punctatus | reverse complement strand
GTCTTTATTTATTTATTAAAGCAAACGTACGGAACAAATTTTGCATGGTGGAAATATTATGCAGGGTGTCCGAAAATGACCACGCAATTTCAATGGACCTTTCGATCAGCCTTATGCCCGCAATCCTTACATACTTTGTGTTTTTCCCCCTAGGTGCTTATTGCGAGCCACCAGCCTCCTGCCTGAGACCAACGTCCAGCACCGCAACTTGGGACGTACCTCGCAAGATGGACCTGGTCTCAAGATCCGGCCGAGCGCCGCCCACGAGTGCCCCAGCGTGCCTGTGGGCAGTGTCCTAGAACCTGGAAGGCAGTTGCTCATCCGAACAGTTTTCTTCTTGCAGACTCCGGAAGGACTGATGGATACAGTCCGAGCCCCGTTGGAACCGAGCGACGGTAGCGCAGCGCCGCACCGCACCAACCTGTGATAGGCTGCCGGTGGAAGCCGAAGAGAGGATAACCTCAGTTCCAATTTATTTTCAGCTGAAGATGACTTTCCCCGAGAGCAGGACGACGTGTTGTCCTTCGGTGCTTCAGGCCGCGAGGCAAGTGTTGGTGAGACGATTGGTTATTTATCCTAGGGATGTTATCTACGTGCTGGTCATCCTGGGCCTGATGTGCTGCGGCGCCCAGCCAGCGTACAGCGAGTACGTGAGGGAGTTCGAGGTGCCCGAGAACGTTGCCGTGGGGGCCCTCATCGGACACATCGGGGCGTCCATCAGCAAGGAGCAGAGCGTGGGCAGGGAGAAGACGACGCCGTCCCAGCAGTCGCCGCCCTCGCCGCCCTACCTCATCGTCCCGGTGCCGGGCAGCGCCGTGGACTCCGACCTGGAGATTGACCAGTCCACGGGGGAGATCCGCACCAAGGTGCTCCTGGACCGGGAGACCAAGAGCTACTACTCCTTCGTGGCCATCCCCTCCAGCGGCGAGAACATCAGGGTGGTGGTGAACGTGCTGGACGAGAACGACAACGCGCCGCAGTTCCCACACCGGACCATGGACATCGAGTTCCCGGAGAACTCGCCCAGGGACTCCAAGAGGACGCTGAACCCGGCCCGCGACAAGGACACGGGCCTCAACAACGTGCAGCAGTACAAGATCGTGTCCGGCAACACCAACAACGCCTTCCGGCTGTCGTCCCACAGGGAGCGCGACGACGTCCTGTACCTGGACTTGCAGGTCAACGGCTTCTTGGACCGCGAGACCACCCCCTTCTACAAGCTGGTCCTCGAGGCCCACGACGGCGGCGTGCCCCCCCTCAAGGGCTCCATGACGGTCAACATCACCATCCTGGACGTGAACGACAACCAGCCGCTGTTCAACCAGAGCCGCTACTCGGCGCTCATTGCCGAGAACGCAACGTCCGGCACCAGCGTGCTGACAGTGTTCGCCACCGACGCCGACTCCAGGGACAACGGACAGGTGAGCTACTCCATCAACAGGCGCCAGAGCGACCGGGAGAACTTCTTCGGCATCGACCCCAAGACCGGGGTGGTGTCCGTCAACAGGCCGCTGGACTTCGAGAAGAAGGACGTCCACGAGCTGGTGGTGGTGGCCAGGGACAACGGCGCCCAGCCCCTGGAGACGACGGCCTTCGTCACCGTGCAGGTGGTGGACGTCAACGACAACCAGCCCACCATCAGCCTCATCTTCCTCCGGGACGACGCTTCGCCGAGGATCGCCGAGGACGCCCAGCCCGGTGAGTTCGTGGCCAGGATCAGCGTCAACGACCCGGACTCCAAGACGGAGTACTCCAACGCCAACGTGACCCTGGAGGGCGGCGACGGCCACTTCGGACTGACCACCAGGGACAACATCGTCTACTTGGTGTTCGTCAACAAGCCGCTGGACCGCGAGCTGCAGTCCAACTACACGCTGGTGGTCACTGCCACGGACCAGGGCAGCCCGCCGCTGCAGGTGTCCACCACCTTCGACCTCATCATCACCGACGTCAACGACAACGCGCCGCAGTTCGAACAGACCATGTACTTCACCAGCGTGCTGGAAGTGGCTGATCCGGGCACCTCGGTGCTCCAGCTGTCCGCCGTGGACCGCGACGAGGGCAACAACTCGCTCGTAAGTTACTCCATCCAAGACAGCCCAGATACACACTCGCAGTGGTTCCAGATCAACGGCAAGACCGGGCTGATCACCACGCGATCGCACGTGGATTGCGAGACCAATCCCTCGCCCAAGATCACCGTGATCGCCACCGACCACGGCCAGCCGCCCATGTCCTCCTCGGCCACCGTGACCATCACCATTCTGGATGTGAACGACAACGAACCCATCTTCGACCAGAGCTTCTACAACGTTTCGGTGCTGGAAAACGAGGCTATGGGGAAGTGCATTCTAAAGGTAAGAACAACACCCACACATTATTTACATTTGTTGGCATGTGCAGGGGATGGATAATGAAACTGAAATATGGGCACCTTCGAGCTCTTCCAACCATGTGGCCAACACAAATTCTGCACCGCAGTCTGTTGGTGTGTTTCAGTTTTGATGTCCAACCCCGTCTTGGATTATTGCAGTGTTTTCTTAGATGTACATGTAGATTACCAAATCCTGAGTCTGGCAGGCAGCCGTCTCCGTCGCAGGAATGCAAACACAGATCCCACTATATGGCTGCCTGGTATCATTCCTATAGTCGTCTCGGCAAAAGAACGAAAAATTTTACAGCCAATCAGAGAGATTCTGCTTATCGATGTACTGTTTCAGGAGTTTCAGCGGTAGGAGGAAAATGGCTGCCATGCTCGATGTACATTGCAGGATGAACGAATCGCAAACAGGAAATTGCATCCTATTGGTCTGAACGACGCCATCTTTTCGTTCTTTCGCCGGGACGACTATAGCTATGATAAGCTAAGAAAACATTATCTAAGAACCGAAATAAGTTGGTCAAGCTCATCAATTAATTTCCGATTTATTCATGATTTTGCTCACGCCGTCGTAAAAGTTTGCCATTTATGGACATGCAATCATTTAAATCCACCAAAAGTGGTGTTTATACGATAGGGCACTTTCTAAAGAGTGTCTTTATGCATCACTTCGCTTCCTGCGTGCTTCGCAATTATGCAAATGCGATGCCAAAGGGTCGAATCAAGGCAAAAACAACATGACCAGAGGACGTATGCAGAGAAATTTGCATAGCCACGATGACTTCTGAGATGGGAGGTCCGCCCATGGTCTAGCCCATATTCTGAAGAAATGCAATTTCTGTTTTGCTTGCTCGGGGAAGTTCCATTTTTATCTTTTCGGTAAAATCACCTTCAAATGCATCGATGCGTTTATCTGTCGAGGTTTTATCCTTTCTGGGACTGTAGACAGTGATGAATGCCACGACCCTTGAAATGGGCTGTCTTATCACTCGGGTGTTCCGAGAGTCAGTTAATGGCCGCTGTAACATCCATGTCCAGCCAGGTATAAAAACGAATGAAATGGCGTTTCATTTGCGGCGTATAGGTTGTAATGGGACGCGTAAAAATGAATTTATGAAACTGGTTAGCTGGACACCGTCCGGACAATGGTTTCATTGGAAAATCCGTTTTAGGGCAATAATAATGATAATAGCTCACCGGCTTCTTTTTTTTATTGGTGAGCAGAACGAGAGGAAAAGAAGGGATTTAAGGTCGAAGCTGTAAACTGTCTTGTAAGGTCTGCCATATTTAGCCGAGCTCGCAGGATTTATATTATACGCGGACGTTAAAAAACACGAGCCGCAAACGTGAAGGTGAACTATAAACGAACCACATGGTGGTCCGAAATACGCTTAGTGGTCTTTGCAAAGCCGCCTCATCCTTGAACATTTGTTTCCTAGATGGGCCTGTAATTATAAAAATAGCCAGATGCCTCCTGAGTGGGGCCTGTTCCCCCTAAAGTGCAAATGCGTGTCTCTGCGACCCTCTGTCGGACAGGTTGCTTTCCTGGTCTAAGAACACGAAGATCTGAAGATGTAGCTGAAATTTTGAAATATTCTGAAAAAACGTTTTTATGCAGAAAACTCTGTAAATTTGCAAACGTCGCGAAAACTGCTTATGTCGATCGATTATGTGATTGAATTTATATATATAAAGAGACAAGGTGACTGACTGACAGACAATCATCGCACAGCCCAAACCGTAAGGGCTAGAACCTTGAAATTTTGCATGTACCTTCCTTGGGTGCCAAGCCCACCATTTAAGAAAGGATTTTTTCGTAGTCTCCCTCCCAGGGGTTTTAAAAGAGGGGTTATTATATCTCCTAAACCGTTAGGGCTACAACCTTCATATTTTCCATGTGTGTTCCTTAGGTGCCAAAAAGCCCGCTAACAAAGTCTTTTTCGTATTACCCCCGCAAAGGGTTAAACAGAGGGGTGGGTAAATACATCTCCCAAACCGTTAGGGCTACACCCTTGAAATTTTTCTGGCATGTACTAGTACCTTAGGTTCCAAGAACCTTGATAGCAAAGTGTTTTCTTTCGTATTACCCCCGCAAAGGGGTTAAACAGAGGGGTGGGTAAATACATCTCCAAAACTGCACGCGGGTGCCTCTAGTATTTCATAAAATAATGTGATATTTTCATGTGTAGTGGCAGAGTGCAATTCAATGTCACGGGCAGCTATTCGGCGCGCGGGTTAATGACAACCGAAAATTGTGCGGTGTGTTTTTTTATGCGGTCGTGTGGTATTTTCCCCCTCGGGGTTCTGATATTTTCAAACTTGATTTTTAATCAAATGCCGAGCCTGGCAAGCAGTGGCCGAACGGTCATTAAATGCATAGTTGTCCTCCGAATTGACGATAAAATCACAGTGGTCCAGTGCTTCAAGAGTGCTCATTGGGCGCACATGGGCCCCAAAACCGATTTGCGCCAAGTAAGCTGGAACAGCTGGCCAGAAGAATGTTATACATCCTTCTCGGGGATACCTGAGGGTCAACTGTTCGTCCGAACCGCAGGGGGGAAGTGAGCACCGCACGTCCAAACTCTTCTGCTTCCATTCCCTCATCATTATCGTTTTTTGTTGGCCTCCGAACATATTTGGGTTTCACGTTTTACTGCTTCGTAGCGCGTACGTCATTTTAATTTCCCAGCCCGCAGGGTCAGAAGGATTGCTGTACCGGGGATATCAAGCGGCGAAAACGAGAGTTTCCAAGTTTAATGTTCCTTCATGGAAAAATCGTCCAGTTTTTATGCAAGGGGATGATACTCTCTGCCTGTTCAGCCTATACAGCATTTCGTCTGTGTTGTTGTTTGACCACGACCTCAACTGAAACCAGGACTTGATGTCTCCTACCCACACTGATCGCCTCGTAAATTTACTGGCTAAATTCCATTAGCCCTTTAACTATTTGGGTGTAATTAGAAAAAGGCGATTTATTGCGTAAGAGGAGTTTCAAGATGGCTGCCACTGCTGAGCAACACATCTCCACCTTTGTCCAATGCGTGTTACTGGAATAACATTTCTGATTTATGAAACGCAAATCGTTGTTGACCCGAATGATATGTTTCGGATACATGTTTCACAGTTTCGAAGAAACAGAGGTTGACGCTCTCGTGTCATAAATCTCACGTTACTTTCTTTTATTCAGCTGGGGGAATTGCTATGACCCCATGGGTGCTTATTGGCATTTGGATCACAAATGCGAGGCATAGATATGATGGATAGAATTCAGAACTGTGATATGTGCTCATTATTAATACGCAGGATAAGAGACCTGAAATGCATTCCTTCTGCCTTGACCGCATAAGTCATCAGATGGAGAAGTTTATTTTGAAATGATGGCCCTGGATAATGTGCCATTGTGGAATCGCATATTCAAAAAGCATTTCGGACTTGGAGCTTCTCGGAAATTACATGCGTTGTGAAGAGTTACTCCCATCCAAGCTGCAATCTTCATTCCTTCTTCCAAACTAAGTCTGGTCGCCATATTTAGTCTGCCACAAAAAACTTTTCGTGGTGTCTTCATGTCCATCAGTGGTAACATATTTTTGACTCACCCTGCACTGATTCGATGCAGTTTATAGTAAAAATACGAAGTGATGGATGGGTCGAATCTGCCGACCAATACGGGCCAATCGCCTGTTGGCGATTAGTTTAGCCTAGTTGCGTACAATCAATGGACTTTCACTGACTGAACAAACATGGAAGCGCTAATCGACAAGCCACATCTCTCTGATTGGCTGACCTCCAGTCCCATCACTTTGTGGTTCTACTATAGCTTTGTAGATATCTCAGCATTTGTCTAGAAAATAATGGTTTTGGATCGGATTAAAAAACTTAAGCAAATTTCTGATAATTTACTAGGATAGGCCTTTATAGTTTCCCATATAGATGATAATTTTGCATGTATACATGTAGTGTTGATTTCATATCTCATTTGCATTCGCACAATTAATTTTCACGAAGATGGCATATGAGGTCTCACATGCCCATCTTGGAGGAGGACTTACATGTGCGTCAGTTGGGTGCCATTAACAGAACCACTTCCTCAATGGGCTAATAACCGTATAACCCGCTTTGCACGAATCCAGTCAGTTTCTGTGCGCGATATGTTATACAGTATGTGATGTCAGCGAGCTCATGGTATAGTGGTTGGGGATGCTTAAGTGACCCTGCGTTCAATAAATAATGACCATTATGGTGGAACTTAGTTGTCCCGTGCTGCAGGGTGGCCCGTGTTATTCACTTTGGCACGGCCAATTTAATGCGCGGTGTATGAACTTCCCCGAATTAATGAAAGGTCAAGACGTGGGCTACTTCAAGAAATAGACACCGAGGCAGCATGGTTTATGAATCGATTGATACCCGGTTGTTTAGCTGAACTCTGTGGGATGGTAACACTACCTGGCTTGGGGTCGAGAAAACTGCGAGTGAACGAAACATTTTTTTACCAAATTCTTCGTTTGGTCAGTTTTTTATGAAAAAGGTTAAAAACCCTGGAAGCTGAGTGCAACTTCCAAGTACGCATGTAAAAAGGAAGCGAAATGTTATAAGGAAGACATATATTGCTGAAAGGGTGAAAGTGAGTTATGAGTGTGTTGTGCCTCCGAATGCATGGGTCTAATGTAGAGCACGGAAAAAATTGGGAGAAAAAAAGCGAAAAAACGTGATGACATATGCACATACTGGGCGTATTTCAATGCCCGATGTCAATGGCTACCCCTGACCGTGACACCTTTGACAGAATCCCATCACTATCATGACCTTCCATTGTATTAACGACTCCTTGGACCTCCTTCCATAGGCCTTCGCTCGTAAAACATGGCAAATACAATAGAAGTTTCAGCTCCATTTTTTATTTGAAATTCCTCATAAATATAAATCTTGGCGGAGAGGACGAAATGAAACAATGAGAGACCTGCTTGCTAACTTCTTATCTGGATCTATATAAATCATCTTCTTGCATTTGGGGAAATGCTGTATATAGTACATTTTTCTTAGAAGAAAAAATGGGGGAGCAGATTTAATATTTGAGGCAAATATTTGTAATAAGCCGAACCACCCAAGATGCCTTCGAGGTAGCAGTTTAATATTAAATCACATCCTGACATGTTATGTAAGCTGACTGTCCGCTCGTTTCAAAATTGCGAGGCACAGATGTGCGCAATGGCTCACTGGGAACTCCCATACAGGTTAATGGTCCAAATTTAGAAAATTCTGGCACGCTATGGATTGAATAGCCCACCATTGGTGCAATCCCACTTTCTCATTTGCATACTGATGTAACATTTGGGATTTAGGCTGTCAATGGCAGGCTGTATCTAAGGTGAGATCTTACTTTTGAATTGTTAGCATTGATTCAGAAGGGTTTTTCGAGAAGAAATAATATAGGTTCGCATGGAGGTGCAAATCCTTTTATCTTTTGAACATCCGTAGAAATTTTATAGCCACTAACGTTAAGGTAATTCATCACGCGTTTGTTCGAACTACATGCCCGTGTTCGAATCAGGACAATCGCAGTGACCCAAGCCAATGATTTATAAATAGGCTATATAATTTGGAAATTGGGTTGACTATAAAAATTGTACGCTTCAATATTTCCAAGTCGCAAGCAAATTCACCTCAATAAACAGGTGTTGTATCCTGACGGTTAACGAGCAATTCTCTCCAGAAATACTGGGGATGGAGGAAATTCAGACAGGATAAATTGGTGTCATTTATTAGATATGGGAACGCTTTACAGGTGGCTGACCACACTGACCATAAACCCAATGCGCACCTACAATATTTCCAGGAGGCCGGGTGTCTGAAAATCACGACAGGCATTGAAAATTCTCGAGCAGTTATTGAAAGGTCACGGAATTCACAATATTGTACCCAATTCAGTAGACACCCTGATTATGCAAGAGCCTCAACACACCTCAGGCAAGGTGATGTATTGAACAAGTTAGTTAACTGCACATGTGCTGTGGCTGTTTTTGCAGACTTATCGGAAGACTTCACAAGTTTCTCTTCATAAATTTCAAATCTCGTTATTGCTTCCACCGGGGCAATTTTGCACGGTGTGCTAAAAAAGCCAATTATTAAGTTTTCAATTAAAAATGTGATTACCGGCGCTGTTTTTTGCCCAGTTTGTTGTCGATATGTTGCGGGCCGAGTCAGACATACTGTATATTGTGTCTGTTGCACGCAAGTCTGCACGTTACACGAACATGCCAGGCTGCCAGGGATAGCGTGATTACAGTTATTAGAGTGGCGCAAAAGGTTCCAGGCAAGTGCAGAAGAAAAAGAATTTGGGTGTAGGCCTGGAGTGGCTTTGGTTCCCTTTGCAGTTCCTGCTGTTGTTACCTCGATGCATTTTTTCCATCCCCTTCTGCTAGCCTGCAGCCATTCCTTCATCCAATGTTAGTGCATTTTCTGCATGACCAGAGCAGTTCGACACATCTCCTTTCTTACTTCTATATAGTCTCTCTCTCTCTCTCACCTGCCCCTACCTTATTCCCTGCTTCTGACACCTCTGGGCCTGCATTTGCTGCTCCCCCCACTCGCATTTAGGCGCTTCCTTTTTCCATCTTGTTTTTTGGGGTGTCGGACCCCTCACCCCATCCACGCTCTCGTTCTGACCTCACCCTAGTCGAATTCGGGTTTAGCTCTAGGGCCAATGGTGTGGCCATCGTGGCGTAAAGACCCTGTAGAAATGGTTTGCAGCGCACCGAAATCGGCAAAAATGTATTATACGCTATGGGGTCATATACTGCAATTAATATCAACAGAAGGTCTGGCTCGGATTCGACCATTGCCCCACATCGGCCGTCTTCGAGGAACGTGGAAATAATTGCCCGCCATAACAATTTACCTGGAAAAATAGTTTTCTGGGTAACCTTGCCAATCGAATGCGTTTCTGTGTGCAGGTACTGTATATACATGTACCTTTTCCCCATTTCAACCAGGTGGGGCTGTTGAAAACTATACCAGTGCAGGTGAACCACGTGCAAGAAGTTGCAATGGAACCCCACAAAATATCCTGGGCCTTGCTAAAAAACAAATTTGTTACTGGTCATTCAGGTCTGTCGGTCATGGAAGTCAGGAAAAAGTCGAGAAATGAAATACAGGCCGTGGAATATTTTTGAATTTTTGTACTTTTTCGACTGTCAAAACTCGTCTCAAAAGGGGTTTCATTTTATTGGATGTTTCCTGCCAATTTAATGTCCTTTGATGCCATTTACAATATGTACAATATGTACATAAGTTAACCTTTGGAATTGACTTGCAGGCAATGGAAGATACTATTGTTTAACCTCCAGCTCTAATTGGTTGGCTGGTTCATGTAAATCATAATTACATGTATGATACTGTCTGAATACCATTCAAATTTATATCTCATGATAAATGAGTTAAAATGTACACCTTAGAGGACGTTCAAGTATATTGTCATCATGTTGGGATGGAGGTGGGGTGGTTGATGATGACAGGAAGTACGGGTGGGTCAACCAAATATAGATATCATTTCTTAAAATAAAAGCAAATTGAGATAAAATCCAGCATTTGCCATTCAGTTTCTGAAAAAACATGATATAAATTCAGCTCAAGTTAAAACTTAGCCAATAATGATGTCATCACTGTGAAAGGGGAAGAGGGTGGTGTCTGAAGCCCACAATTTTTATGGTCATGGAAACGTCATTGAAAAGTCATGGACTTTTAACACAGTTGACGCCTTATAATTTATGCTATATTATAATCATGAATTTTCTGTGAAAAAAAGTATTAGCTAAAATCAACTACATGTTCAATATCTTTCTTACCGCCTCGTGAGATTGTGAAATGTATCAAAATTGTGCGTGTTTTTTTTTCTGGGCCTCGTAGCTATCTTTCCATCTTAACCCTTTTCTCGTTAAAATTTTCACCATTCGCCGTTGGTTCAGTCTTGGCTCGAAAAATTATTTTCCGTAGCCTATACAAGGGTTAATGGAACTCCTGCCGTTTTTTAGTTTTATCTATTTGACCCACATTTGTCTATTCCTAAAATATTCTCGTTTATACACCTGTGGTACCTAAGGAAAATTAAGGAAGCTTTTTTTGAGGAAGTCCACCGCCGAGTTAAGGTTTTGAGTAGGTGGACGGACTTTGGTGAATTTTGTTTGTTGTCATGAATACCCCTACTATGTGGAGACTGTGCATGTAGAGTTGATGCTTTGGCATAGACCCGGTACCGGCTATTGATAAATAGATGGTCAGGTGAGATACTTTCAGTCGTTGTACTAAATTTGAAGCCTGTCGAGAAGTGTTTTCTTTTTGCCTTTCAAGCCATCTCCACTCGTTTTTGTATTCAAACTAGTTTTTTTGGACCGTTTTTGTTTTCTTTGTGTATAAAATAATGAATTGAACGGAATCCCTACAAACAAATGCAATACTCGTACCGAGCATGAATTTCACTTTTCCTTCAGCAAATGAATGTCTTAATGCGGCTACAATTAGACATGTACCTGTTAAACATTATCCCATTGTGAGGTTTATGTAAGGGTGGTATATGAAACGAAAAAGCAAAGAACTGTGCTAAAAACAATTTGAAATGGCACTTAATCCTTCATCTGTATTGTCCTAATTAGTTCATAATTATATACTCTTGTAAAGCCATCGCTTAGTCTTCAAACATTTCCAATTTCGTAGCTGTTAGACACTAGCAATTCAAATGATTCTTTATCGAAAAATTCGCCAACATGCAATACACGTATTGACTACCAGGTATCACACCTTCGTGTTTTCGTCAGTGTCCGAAAACGAAAAACATAACCTTCACGAAATCAGTTTATTTATGCAGAACGATAACATGGATTTTCATTCAGGCAAACTTAATAATATCCAGATAAAAATCTATTCTTGTGAAAAATATACATCGTAGGCTGCGCTTTTTGAAATGCTTCACAAACCGGTAATATTTGTTTTTCATTCTATACGATGCATATCAAAAAATCTTATTAATAATGTAGTTTTTGCCAACCTCTGAGAGTTATTTACAAGCTGTGTTGCACTGTAGTGTAAAGAAATTAACATAAATTTTGCAGGGACATAACTGTTGTTGTGTATATTTCCTAAATGCGCACGTTTTCTGATAACTATGAACAGTTTAGCAGTCCTGATCTGTTGGCCTGATTTCGGATTCAGACTTCCCCAATTGATTCCTGCATCTTTTTTAAAACTATGGTTGCACCAAAGTCAAATTTACTAGTCCATTAAAATACAGTAGGAAACTCGAGGTGATAGTTGGTCAATTGCCACGCCATTCTTTTTGATGGCTTACGATCTGTATGAAATTGCATGTAATCATCCATGGACTGAAATAAAGCAAATTTGGAGGATAGTGTGTAGGTGGAAGCCCAAGTATGCTTGTCCAAACTTTAAAAAAGTATCATAAATATAAGATCGATAAGCTTTTTGATACGAGTATCTTTTGACAGATCTGCATGCAAACACTCTCACTCATTGTTTTAAATTCAGATTTCAAAATACATGTATCGTTTTGAAACGCTAGATGCCTTAATAATTAAATTTCTGCAAATTTGCCCTAGTTATCAGACCGGTAGGGCTGCCCGGGATTTTTTTTTCTCTTTCGAATTGCACTAGTTTCGCCTTCTTTGTAAACTAATTAATGAATTCAACATTGGATTGAAGTAGGCTATTCGTGTACTGGCATTTTTTCATAATTTTTTTTTGGACAATGACGGATGGAAATGCATTCATTTCAGTTTTTAAGGCTGTGACCAATGCTGCGGATTTCGAGTTCAAAATAGGGTGGAGTAAAAAGCAAGGTTAAATATTAAATAGTGAAAAAATACAGGGAATGGCGGCCACTTCTGCAAGGCTTGGCATCGGTATTTTTACAATTAGATCTGGCATTGGTCTTCTAAGTAACTAGGGCGTTCTTGCTAATTTCACTTTATGGCCTGTTAATAGTGGCCCTATAATATCGTGGTTAACTCTGTCCACAGATGAATGTGTCCCATTGGTTAATATTTCGATTAATTTTCACTTTCACTAGTTGCAGTTGCATATTTTTTATGGAAAGGACAACATCTGCTCCTCCTATAATGATAATATTGTATAGCCATGGGCGGCAACACGTACTATAGGTCCACTTAAGAATTCTGTACACCTACGTGTTCACCCTCATTTTTTATTAAGTTTTAAGCAACTTTTCGCTCCACCGAAAACTCCTAAAAATGAGGTTGATCTGCAATGCGTTTTCTGCAACCGTTGCATGATGTTGTCACGACATGACCATACAGGTATCTCTTACCAGAATTGCAGAAATATTTACGAAAAATATGCTAACGACAAAAACGAATGAAGTTTCACTTGTGTCATATATCCGATAACCACTTTTTGCGATGATTATAATTAACCAATTGGGAGTTCAGCTCATATTAGGCGTGGCAACACCCTCAACTCGAAAACGAACGATTGGTTAGTGCAAGTTGGTTGCACCATATCCTGATCAATAGTAGCGCCAGTTAACAGATTTAAGGATTGAGTTGTTTTCTTTTTTTTAATAACACAGATTTAATCGTCGATTGCACTCAAAATATGAATGTGCCATAACATTTCGTTTCAGCCAACAATGGGGGATGGTTTTTGGTGTTTAAGAGACCGTGAAATAACAGTGGCATTCACATTAACGCTTTGCCTGTTTACGATTAGGCTTTTAATAGCATTTGAGCCATGGAAATGTTAGCTCTTTCTGTTTGTCGCGAAGAAAAGATGGTAATCCTGAAGTCGTTTCAAAGAAAGAATGTACTTTACATGAAGTTCAGATGGACCAATAAGATGGTTTCGACTTAATCTTGCCAGGCCATTTCTGCTGCTTATGTCCACAATTCTCCCATCCCATTTACATCGTGACTGCATTGTTTGCTTTACCATTTCATGTATTGGAAAACCAAATCTATAAGCTGAACCGCTCTGATAGGTTGGGGCGTTGCATATTCTATGTTTGAGGCTGTAGTGAAGATGTCCCTTATATGGTCTCAGTTGACAAAATTTCCATTTCAATGAAATTTAGGAAGACAAACAGGAAGGCAAATTCAAAATTGTTAAAACCAGCCAAATTTGGTAAAACATGGCTGTCCTCGGCCTGGAAATCCTGGAAAAGGACTTTGGCCTGGAAAACAAGTCAGGGAAATTGAAAAAGTCAACAAATCATTTTACATACGCTCGTGTGTAGTCACCCTGCAAAAAATGAACAGGTGATACCAATTTTGTGGGTGAAATTAGCGAAATTAATTAAATGAAAGAAATGTGAATTTGCTGCCTATAAAATATGTGAATGTATACATAAACAATACATGTTTCATTCCTTACACTGAGATGTTACTGCTGTATATTAGTATATTACTACTGTTTGAGTAGGATCAGGAAAATCTTTTAAAATCTGGAAAAGGAAGATGGCAGATAAGTTGAAAATAATTTCATCCCTTGGGGAACCATGTGAAATTTGTGTATGATAGCAAAAATGCGTTTTTACTTTATATAAGGAAACTATTAAAAATAGAATGATGTGGTAGTTTTGTACTATCCTGTTAAGGCAGCTAATTTTATGTTGTACAATGCACATGTGCCACCATCATACTTGTATATCGTAGGTGACCTGTCTTGCATTTCAATATCCAAAAGAAGGAAGAGAATACGAGCTTATGACACCCAATACAACCGTTTAACCTACTTTCGAAGATTTATTATCCACGTTAATTTCTCGACCAATCCTTCGATAATATACATAGGTGTAATTTAACGAAGGTCTTTGAAATCAATATTTTCGATCTTATTTGCTGTCCGGGTATTTGTATACGAGTGCGGGCATTGTTGTGAGACCTACATGGCTTGGATCACCGTGTATTTCAAGTTTGAAAGACGTTCACCCAGGTGTCTGCATGGTGACCTAATTTTTTCGCCAATAATTAATGCTAATAATCATTGATCAGCCTTTTAATTGCTGCGGTGTATTGTAAAACCAGGAAATTGATAGATAGCTACACGCGAACGGGGATTGAGGTTGATTCTTTGAAAAGATAATTCCTCTCATGTCAGTATGTTAATTTCAACATAATATTTAATGAGCTCTTAATTAATAGACGATTTGTTGTGTTTCCACCAGCTTTTTACTTTTTTGGTGTGTGTGCCAGTTTCAACTTGCCTACACCATCTTGATTGAGAGGCTGGGGTTGTGGCCAATAATTTTTACCTTTATCCTCTGGCACTTAAGCTCGTTGGGACTGAAAATATGGCTAACTAAATAAGCTAATACACGTATAACTATTTCAGGCAACGAAGGATACGTGGGAGGCCAACTTGTAAACCTACTCGATTTTCAAATTCTCGTTTCTTACCAAATTTGCAGTTTTTTAGACCCAGAAAAAAGTGCTGCCCAGCGTAGTGAGGCATTCAACTCGCTGCTTGACCATCGGTCATTCGTTTCGAACCAGATTTGTTCGTCCAGCATTGTTGATTGAATAATCGAGCCTATTATATATCGATGCGGTTTTTGTCTTCAATTACCTCGCCACTGGGTATTAATAGGCTCAATCTGATACATTTCCCATCGTGTGGGCTCAATTCATTGGAAATTGGGTTGCGTCAAACTAGCTTCTACAAGCAGTATTTATTTTGATGCAGTTTTTTATATTTGTTTTTAACAGCGGAGGTAGGGAGTTTAAGGTGTATTCTTAGCCTTCTCGATGAGGATGAACGACTGTCCTGTACACATAATTCATCCCGTTTGACCCAGAAAGGTCAATCCTAAGCGAATGCTTTTATGAGGAGGAAACGTGCTGTTTGGAAGAATGACTGCTTTTATAAGCTTGTGCCATGGTTTCATTTGGCCAAACTACTGCAATGGTACCGTACATTTCAGATTTATTCTTTGGAAATTTACCGCTCCCAGGAAATGCTTAAAAATAAGTCATTTTTTAAGGCTAGAGAATGTGACTTGATGGATCATGTGCACGGTACGACTTGGTTTTCGTTTGAGAGTCACATTGACCCGTCGTTTTCCGACCATTTTATGCTCGAGTTTTCCGGAAAAAAATCTTTTGCCACCCACACCTGACATACAATATCTTTAAGATCCAGGTTAGCTGCCTGCACCTATAAACGCTCATAATTGTACGTCTAACAAGCGGGCACTATTGGTTCTAGCTTACAGGCACCGAAAATAGCAGCAAAAACACTACCAAAGAACAATAACCAGTTTATCGAAGATTTTTATTGTAAAGTCAACGCATTTTCGTGATACACTGTCTGTTTGTGAACGATTTTATTGAGGATCGAAGCTGTTTCTTTTCTATGAGTTTTTATGTTTAACCTAAGATGCATATATTAATTAAGAACGAACAGAGGGTGTTCTGGATGACATAGGCATCTTCAAAGCTGTTTCGTCCAAATTCTTGCATCATCAAAATCAAAAATTTAAATTGTGATCTGAAATTCAATTTCGACACGGAAACATGAATAGTGTTTTAAATGTACAACTGTTTTTCAGTTGGCGTTGAAACACATGTAACGTACTGTATATTTAAATGTGCTTTTCCTGACTATAATGGTAATCAGGGTGAATAATTATAAAATTAAATTAAATTCTATTAACCTAAATTCTAGTATCCATTCGTTGCTGGTGGGTGGTAATGCTTTCAAAAGCAAACACTTTCCCTACTGTTAAAGTTTAAAAAATTAGCTTCGGTGGTTGGAGTCTGTGGAAAATCTGATAGCTGCAAATGCAAAACCTGTCGTACATGTATGCACGTGAAAGCCGACTCGTGAATTCGCGGAAATTCAGATAGTCAAATTTGAATTTTTGTATTACAATATATCATTAGGTTTGACGTCAGCAGTTCATTAAAAAGTATCATGTTGGCGTTGCCAACTTTAAACCAGCGTTGTTTTGCTATTTAGCCATTTGCTAAAACTGCTTTCTGAAATCCAGTTCAGCTATTAAAAAATTCTACTTTTGTAGTTTTGTGCTAACTTTAAACTGTTTTAATGAGCATAGAAAAATTCTATTTAAATACGGTATTTTTTTGAAGAAGTCTTGAAAAAAAATGTCATGCTAGAGTTATTTTCCCACACAAAAATGCATTTGATTGTACTGGTAGCCTACAAGTAAGTAAGCTAACCTGATTTTTTGAGTCTAAATTTCACGCTTATGTAAATAAAATTAGGCAAAACACATGGACTGTGTAATGGCATATAAAACACTTTTTTCACTCATTTTTAAATGGGACTTTCTTCCCCCTCGAATCGATACTAGGTTAAACCTATAATTCAACTTAATGCGCCATTATGCAAAGTGCTCCTGAGTTTCCATCAACTCTTGACCTCCAGCTAAGATGTTTGCAGCGGTTTCCTAGCACTTCGAGCCACACATTTTCAATACGGTATTTTATTCTTGACGTAAAAGGCGTGAAGCAACATTTTTCGTCATTTTCACCTATCGCAATCTCAGTGACACAGGACGTGCTTGTGCTAAATTCAGGCGTGTTTTTAAGTTGCATCTCACATGTTCGTGCCCACCTTTTTGTTACCCCTTGATTCTCGTATAGCCATTTAATTTACCCTGTATAAAATGTGCACCGGGATACTTGAAGGGTTCCGCAAATCAGCGCATTGACCCAAATATCTGAACTTTTGCGATGACCGGATTGAATGTCCGAGGCTATCTTACACGCAATTATTTACATTATTAGAATCGCTTTGTATTAGCCAGCTATTAAGTTACTTTATTTGCCATTATTATTCAGAATGGCAATTTTGATTTGTTCTTTTTGATTTTTCTTGTCTTCTTGTGTAGTGATAAAGTGGGCTTTGTCAAGTGGTTAAATAGCTAAGGTGCGGCATCTCATTTGTTATTGTAGTATGTAAAATGTGTTAGATTGGATGGTGAGCATGTGATAGTGATTTAGTGTCCTGACAGGGTGTCGTTGCAATTCGTGTGAAAATGTCGTAATGGACAACTTCATGCTAGTTGACCAGGTTGAAGGAATCATTGATGGAATTGCCCATCAGTGGTGTCACTAGTCTCAAACTCAAGTATAAACTGTTTTACATACATGTACCTTACTTGAGTGTACTGTATTTGGGAATCGGCATGCGAGTATGCTAACAGTTTAAACTACCATTATTCATCAGCAAAATAGAGAAAACTTCTTTAAATCTATCTCATGGAACTGATGAATTTTGGGTGTCTTGTCAGGTTTATGGCAAATCATCTAAACCCATATGAGTGACTCGGTGGAGTGGTCTAAGCTTGAGTTGCAGCTTCCATGTAAACGTAGTGTAGTTTTTCGAATTTTACAGTAGTTGCTCATGCATCACTCTTGCAAAATGGACTAGAAAAATGACCCATGTCGTTGTAAATATTGCATAACAAACCTGCCATGACGTCAAGCGCGACGAACAGGAAGTTTTAGCCACTTTTTTTAAGGAAACATGAAAATAGCAATGCACTTGGTGGACAAGACTACGGATTTCTTTTGTTGTTTATTGTAGGTGCAAGAAGCCCTAATGTAACCCCCTCGCTGTTTAATTTGCATACTACTACAAATCGGCTAAAATAACAAACCAGAATTTAAACAAATCGTTTGTGAAAATCACAAAAACAGGACACTCGTTTCCGGTATTTTGGCGGCATTTTTTAATGGTCATTCCCTCTTGATATATACATGTAGGGTATAATTGTTTGTTGGTCTTTAAAAAAAGAATCGACACACATAACCGTGGAGGTTGATACGTGCAGATTCATGTCGAGTATGGAATTGCTTACTCACTTTATTTTTCTAAGACGTGAACCCGAATATTAGGCTTTTTGAATTATAATTAATGTAAATAATAGAATTTGAATACCTACCGTGCGTTTCATGGAATCGCAGTGTTTTTCAGAAGTTGTTGGCCTTTGAAAAAGGCAATAATGTCAGTCTTTTGGATGCACTGACTGTGGATATAAGAGGGGTTAATAGGTTATTACCATTGTTTCACCCGTCGGTGGCATCTGTAAAATGGCAGCTAATTTTGCATTTCCTTATGTTCAGAATGTGTGCAGTTTGTAGCGTCAATAAGGTATGCACGCAGACAGCTGATAGGCCTGCCTCTAAGTAAGTTTCGGTGGATGTAAAGTGTACATGTAATTGCGATGTGCTCAATTTTCAAATGTTGGCAATCATGCAATTGGTTCACACTCTACGTGCATGCATGTTGACATAAGGTTACCCCCGTGTCCACATGGCCTACCTAAAATTTACTAACCGAAAAGCAGGTCCACTATTGTGCAACAATACTATGCCATTTTCAATGTGAACTAATGAGTGCTTATTTTGAAATTTCTCCATTTCCCATGCTTGTTTGATCAGAGATGCACAATTAGCATATTTAAAAAACATTTCTGGGGAAGATTTGACCCCTTCATGTCGGTGTCATGTCGAAAACCCTAATGCACTTCAACGAAATGAATGGAAAGCATGTTTAAACTGCTGAATACTATTATTATTGATTTTTAAATACGATCATTACTCTCTTTCGTAAAATAATACTGCGCACGATTACAACGTACCAAAAAAGTGAAGTTGGGTTTTTAGGCCAGCCCATGATGAACTGGTTATGAGAGCCTATGGAAGTCATGTTTAGGCTATCATGTAGTAATACATGTATAGATAAATGTTTTTCATGTTTTTCTTACCCTCGTATTATTAAACCCATAATTTAATTTCAATTTTACCCATGTAATGAACTTGCTAAAGGCGAGGAGTCATCAGAAGTCTGTCATAATCTTCATGGAATATGAAAAGCATCTTGAAAATTAAATCGAAGCTTTTCTATTTTTCTATGGAATCTACTAGTTTGTTACGGTTTCCACCTACAAAATGCGTGAGCTAAAGTTGACAAATGAACGGTTTCAATGCTATGCCGCTCGTAATTAGTGTGCATAATTTTAATTTTTTAATTTTTTATGACGCCTTCGCATGCGCACGTTTATATGAAACTGCATAACTTTCAAGTCTTTGTAGATATTTAATGAAAAGGAAAATTATTCTTTCGTGAGCCCGTGTGCCTTTTTATTTTTCCGCGACCCATTTTCATGCGTGCGTGCAAAATTGTCGTCGTTTTTATTTTTTTAATCTTAAATGTGGAGAATGCAGTGCACTCGCACGAAGATATACAGTACATGTATATGGCCAGGTTTTATAGTCAGAACAATGGTTGCAATTAAATACGAAACAAAGGCCAATCAAAAATAACACTGCGGTATTTGGACAATTTATGTAGCTAGGCCTAGACCAAATTCAAATAAGATATAGGATATTCGTCACCTAGTTTAGCTATAACGGAAATGAAATACCTTTTTAATCTTTAGGTGTGCATCTCTGATCGAATTTGCAATATACGAAGAAATTATCCGACACGTCTCATATACAATTGTTGATGTCACCCGGTATTGGGAGTGGGTTTTGCCAAAAGTGAATTTTTTTCCTAGACTATTAAAAATGGATTTACTTTGAAAAATCGCATAAAATCTGAGATATGACAAGCGATTTTGTGAAAGAAATCAATGATGAAATTCTCAATATAAAAAAAAATGTAAATGTAAGCGACCAGACAATTCAAAAAACTATTTAAATATTATTTTGCAAACAGTTTTTGTCAGGATTATTTTTCTTATAATGCTATTGTTTAACTTCTACATATATGGCTGGTATAACCCAACTTAAGGCACATGATTGAAACATTGAAGGCATTGCTTTTAAAAGTTGAAGGGAGGTCATGCACTGCTGCTATCGAAAACGTTGTAAAGATGGTGCGCAAAACGAGAAATATTTGCACCTCAGCATTATTTTTATTTAAATACATAATGCACCTGTGTATAGTGGATATAATTCTATTGCAGTCATTATAGGTTCACCACACGATATAAGCGTGATGTGGAAAATCACGTCTACTTGCTAATTCACCATCCTTTTTAACGATGTTGTGATATAACATTGTTCTGACAGATGCTGAAATTTTCAGCTTTCTGTTAAGTCCTAGACATTCTTTACGGTTAACCAGTTTGTGGTTATAAGTTTTAGCTTTGTTGCAACCATGAGTTTTTCTCCCACTGCTGGAATGTTCTTAAAAAACGACGGATAATCGATGCTGTAATTGGTGTGGTAATTAATCGTGCAAGTTATTTTCTGAGTGTATATCTGCATTATAATTTGGCAAATAATGGCCGTATAATGAACAGTTTATTTGTGTTTTGCCAAAAGCTGAACCACCACTTCTTTCGCGGTATCAAAGCATTCTTGTTATAGTGTAGCCCAGTGATAATATACATGTACTTATAGAAGAAAGACTATGCAATCTTTTCTCGGTCTGTTACCCTATTTTAGTATTCTGAAACTTTGGGAATGAGGCAGTGTTATGGTGATGTAACATGTAGACAATTAAATTCTGTGTGAATGGATTGTTTGTTAATTAAATGCATATTAAATGGTACGCCTTCAATACTTAAATGTAAATTTTTTGAAGTCAAGCTAATCGGAAATTTAAATTTGCTGTTGCATGCAAACCTACATTTTCAGCCGGTTTTCAAGTACCGATTTCATTGTTTCTCTGGATAGTTAATTTCAAAATTACAAATTTTTATATAATTGAAAGCTAAACCTCCAAATTGTACTCAATTTATTATATCTGACAGCTTTAACTGCCTATTCAGCTCAGCATTCTTTAGTGCATATTCATTTAATATTTGAATAGAAGGGAGGTTTTTTGGTGGGACCTCATCATGTACGTTCACAACAGAGTCTCGCCTCAGTGGATTAAATTAACACCCATAAAAGGAACTGTACCTGTATGTTTGCGGGCCAAACAAATATTAATTGTTTCTATATTTATAATTTTTTTTATCCCCAAACAACACTCATGTGTGCATGACAAGCAAAGATTAGACTTATTTTAAAGTAGTTTTATAATCATCCATTCTGAAAAGAACGTTAATTTAGTTATATGCAACCACCCCAACTACTGGCTAGCCAACTGGTGGAAGTTTTACGACTCATAGTGGAATGTCCATACAAACACAATGTCTTTCTTAGTGCCAAACCTAGGCCTACATATTTTGGTTTCGGACTTATGGTATATGAATTGGTCTGAATTATTCCATTAAATAACTATTAAATACAGAAGTTTTTAATTTCAAACCATTGAAGGATTGTGTTGGCTGATTATGTTTTATTGCAAATGCAATGCCTAACATTACCATACATATATTTGATGATAACCATTAACATATAGGCTCATATGCGCTATCTGTAACTTATGTGGTGTTTTTATGTATCCATCGTCAAGGCATACCTGCATTGCAAAAGTTTACACTGGTGGCCCGAAAGTAGTTTCTTTTGCAAGCCAGGCAAGTTGTGCCTTAGTGCCTAAGATGAGAACAAAGGTGTATGCATCCTAAATTATTGTTTGTAGTGGGGCCAGTGAAGGTTGCAACTAGCTCCACCTTATTGGAGTCTCAGCCTGTAAGTAGGTATGGAAAACAGGGTTTTTAAACGACCTGCAGGGCTCGCTATCTCATTGCATCCAAATATTATCAGTACTTTAATGGACGTCATAATAACATTAAACGGAAATTCTGGTCGACCTTACAGCTACAGTTGAAAAAGATCCAGTTTTCAGCTAATTTGATCGTGGTGCTCTTGCCAAGGGCAGAGTCGTCCAGCAGTCAAATCGTATATATTAAGTTCAATAGCTCATCCATAATGGGCATCGCGTAAGCAGAACCCTCGAGGTGGGAAACAATTTTCAAGATGTTTTGCAAGGTTTCCACGAATGCAAAGTGATATTTCCGTTTTCATTTCTCTGAACGTGTAACACCATCAAGCCACACCTCTTGCAACGAGCATTTCGATCAACATTTGATACCTTCCAAATTTTGGATGAATTTGAAGTTTTGAACACCATCGAGATAACCTGGTATGATCGTACATGTATATTAACGCTGATGGAAATGCTCTTTTATTACGAGTTTACTGGTTTTCATCCATGCACTTGATTATTCATGTAAAGTAGTTCTTAAAAGATAAAGGTATTAAGCCGTATAAAAATCTTGTCATGCAGGTAAACGTTTATTGCTATGGTGTAACCAGTGCGCATATCAGCCTATAAAATCATTCGATGTGGCATATAAGTGCCGCTTAATGAGGAAATGGTTCGGGTTTGTGGGTCACTTTAACTTATTACATTTATTTACCTAAACCATGATAATCGTCCGGCAGTGCAGGCTGTTAGGTACGCTTCATATTCTCATTATGTTGCGGAAGGAAATGGTTTAATGGGTTTACGTGGAGCAATTACTAAAGCTATCATGTGCATGTATTTTGGAATGATAGAGACTGTATTGGTCGTTACATTCAAAAAACTGGCCTGCTGCTCTATTTCCCTCGGCGAAATTTGTTCAAGGTGCACTCATTTATACATTTATACTCAATATATACATTACGTGGTTAAAATCTTTGCACTGCATGTGATTAACAAACAATCTTTTTACCAAAATGGTAGGCGTACAATAATAGCCTATAACGTTTGTGTTATACAGGTACTGCAAATCAAACTCGAATCTGAAATAGCGTGTAACTAATGAGAAATGAATCAAGCCATTGAAAATGTTTGGTATGATAATTTAAAAATTGTACTTCAGGAAAGCCTATTTCCATAACGTTAAAGGCCCAAGTACGTGCTATGTACCGAGTTTACTTTTACTTCAACCCTTTCATTCTGATGAATAATGCTAAATCTCTTTCACGCTTGACTACGACTATGAATTTAAGCATTAGCTTTGATTCCAGTCTTTGAGTCATATTTGAAGGCCTTAGGTGGGAGTGTCCATCAAAACTTTTGTTGTCACCCTTGCGAAAAATACGACTAGCCAACCGAGCACGAACTATTGTTTAAAAGGTTGCAATGCTGTGATCTGAATTTTAATGACAGGGGTCCCTATGTCCAATGGATATACTAGGAATTTCTCATGTCAACGTGAACTATGATATTTCTCGGGGTCTTTGTGCAATGTGAATAGGGTCGTGAGATGATATATGCTCGATTGTGAAAACGGTGGCCGTATACCCCTTGAAATCCATAGCTCATTTTGGGCAATATTTCGCGAATTCCTTCCTACATCATATTTCACCCAACAACTTGTGTGGTAATAAATTCGTATTAACAGCATAAATGTTTGCAACAGCAAGTATGCATTTTAGAAAAAGAAAGGAAATGAAAGCTAGCGGTCTTTTTCCAAATAGGACAAATGCAAATTTAACCAAATATGGGGATCGGCTTGATGTTTTCCGTAAATTGAACTTTTTTTCTGCTGAAATTCAACGTGTCCATAAATTAGCCACATTCACGAGAGTGGAACACAAACGCTAATCATGTAATTTATAGACATTTCTGACTGTCGCCTACAACTGCCAAGGAATTGCGAATTAAGAGAAGCAGGTTATGATATTAATTCTGTGTTGCTGTACTATAAGAAAGTTTTCCGAACGCCGTCGTAAAGAAAAAATAAAAGATTTCCATGAATCCACTGAAAGCAAAAACATTCGTCTAACATTGGGATTAAGACAGTCTTCTGTCCCGTTTATATGGTTTATACGTTTTATATGGTATATTTTAGAATGAGTTGGCTACTATATACATGTACATTGATATCTAAACAAAACTATACTAAAATACACATTGTGATCATCTGAATAGGGGACATTCAAGTACATGTACATGTATTGCTGATGATGTCCTTATTGCTATTTTATAAAATATTTAGTGATCATCTATCACAGGTTCCATTTTTGTAAAAAATGTCGCCTACAGGCGTTTCCGTTTCCAGACCACTCACTTTATAATTACTTTTATGGGCTAAAACTAATAATTTATGACCTAATTTTTTTATAGAAGTTGGCTCTATTTGAAAATGTTTTGGTCATTGATTATGTCATTTAATGGGTCTGGGATTGCTGACCTAATTTGCATGAAAAGTTGGCTCAATGCGTCGGTATGCATGCCGCCCATTAGGAAATGAAGGATGTATCAACTCTCATGGCGACGCCACTGTCCTGTCGTCCATGCTATTAGTTGATGTAAAGAGATTCTGGAAGACATTGTATAGTAGATCCATGATTGTTGAACTTTGACTTCGTTCTCTTGGCTAGAACAACGGGTATGTGGTAAGTTGGCTGTAGATCTGATGCATTCACGTACCGGGTTCAACCAACTTCCATTATGGGCTAGTGATAAGTCTCGTCAAAGAATAATGACACAAGTGTTTTCTTTGGAGCTTGGTCCAGGTATGGTCGTTTACTTCCTTGTCCAAACACTCGGAAACACTGCATTCACGTCCGCACTTCACCTGACGTGCTAAGGATATTTTGAGGATTTTTTAAGGCATCATGACTTCCTCACGAAGATCAACTTTTGAAAACAGTCGTTGGGTCCTTGAAGACAAAATGCTAATTTGCTCGGACATTTGTCAGGTCGGTTTACCTGATTCCATGAAATTCCTTCAAATGAAATCATAATTTTGATTTGAAATCGGTTATTATGGTTTTGGTTGCTTGCTAATTTTTGGAAATTCTTCCTGACTGATGTATGACCAGTACATGTATGTGACTAACATTTGTAGATTGTCACCAAGATTTCTAAAATATCGGTTTTTCGATTCCAGTTTTTAACGATGATTGATTTTGATTGATACGTGTAATGCATTGGCATCGATCTAATACGTTTCGAGACTAACAAAAACATGACAGTTATTATTAGGACATGTTTCGTCATCTAGCTTATGGACCAGAACACTTCCTGCTTTCGAAATTTGGCATGGAAAATTTAAGAAGCTGCTGAGTATTGTCGGAACGAGGAAACTCATGCCTGTATTTGGCAAAACAATGGATGGAGATATCGATTCACAATATCATCAATAATGTTCGCGCAAAATCGCATCTGACAAAATCGATTCTAATTTGTATTGTGCGACCGAGTTAAAAACTTTTCACCGAGATGATAAACCAGTCTGTCTTCTGAACGTATAATGAGTTTGTGCGGAGTGTATAACGACATTTATTATTTGGGCAATCCACCTCGAGGGTGCGACGGGTTCTTGGGTGCAAAAAATCCAGTCACTTTGCTTACGAACTTCTTGGCTATTAGTCATTTCAGAGAAGTCGCACTTTTGTATATGTGACAGTAATAACCAAATAGTTTAGATCCTTCACAATTTCACTCGTAGTTGTCAAGCCGACACCTAGCTGACCTTTGAAGACCTTGTAATGCACTTTTCAAGTTCATTTCCAACCACATGTACATGTACATGTATATGGCGCTATACTGTATATTCCAGCTAATGTGTGCAAATAACTCATTTGAATATACATGTACTTAGTACGTGTGTTAAGTTTACACTGCATTATTTTTGTGTCGACTATAAAATCAATGGGTCGGAAATATTTGTTTTATTTATTTGATCTTTGTGTTTCTGGCTCTGGCATCATTATTCCACTCCAGTGGAACCGATGGCAGAAAATAGTTCAACAAAAATTATTCAATCTAATATGCATTAAATGCTCTGAAAGCTTTCAGACATGTCCAGATAAATGTGGCTCCGAAGCGACTGGTATTACTAAGTGATGACGAGTCTCCTCCTAATAATTCATTTTCGCATTAGTTCGGTTAAATCGCGTTCTTCGTTTTCGCAACTGCTAATATCGGTTCGACTTTTTATGTCAGGTATGAATTCATTTGTCCGCTGCGAAAACATTTGAACATGTTTTCTGTATGCCTAATGGTGGTTATAGGTTCAGGACATGGCGAACTCGCTCGTTGCAGTTCAATGAAACGCATTTCTTCTCCAAACAGGTTTTGTCGTTTTTTAAGTGGATTCAATTTTATGGCCAACATAATGCAACCATCAACTTCAGAGGTGTGCATTTTACCCATTAAAATGGCAATTATAAGGGAAATATTCCGAGGCGCTTAATTTCAGGGACGATTACGAGGTTTGTCAACAGGTGGCAATGGGAGCACCAATGGCAAAATTGCAACGCTCACTTTCGTTATAAAATTCCAGAAAATGACATGTAAATACATGCAGCCTTTGCAGCATGAGAAGCTGCTGCGAATAATTTTACATACACGTGTGTTCTTTCCAGATAAAGTTCAATACATGTGTTTTGAAAGTGTGCATTTCATAGATGTCCAGATTACATATACCACGTATACAGGATACAATTAGGTGGTTTCAACATGAAATGCACAAATATTAGACATTCAGGTGCTGTGACCCCGAGAAAAAATGATCCAAAAGACCGAAGAAAACGCCTTTTTATATGTAGTCGTGGTCATTTATAATTTGTCCACGTCTCTTGAAGGGCTCAAATCCCAATTAATAATAAACTCAGAACACTGTATGTTAAACTACATGTATTTGCACTGACAGTAATGAAAAATACGTCAAAAACAATACTTGTAAACAACTTTATGAAAACATCAACAAAAAGACGTGCCTATGTAGAAATCGTTGTTCGTTCGGCATTGATAAATCTGTTTCCCTTGACCCTTCAATTTCTTTATGGTTTGAGACAATCGACTTAATCCGACTGTTGTTGCCAAATGACGTTGATTCGTTTCGTTCTGCTGGATGATTCCAGTGTTTGGGTAATTGGAATGTAGAGTTTTTTTCTTCAAATTTCACTAATGGTTTCGAAGTATATACGACCTGCAATTGCATGGAAAAACTTTCATTGAAGTCCACACCATGGTTAATTATTTAACGGAAATAATGTGGACATGTATTGTACATCACGTGCACATGCATGGCAATGTCATAATATTAATATTCATCTCAGTACGTCGCTAACCACGATGTTTCTCCATTGAAGAGTATTGAAGAGCAAATCATTGCATCTGCGAATTTACTTTTAAGCAAATAATTTAACCCCCAGTGAACATTGCATACTGACCGCGAGGCAGAACCCACCACGTGAAATGGGCGGGATTTCGTGAAATTTCACGGTTTAACTCGTAAGGAGGTAGTCAAATGCCTCAAGTAGCTATTTTATATGCGCCTATACATTATGGTAATTATGCTTAAAATGGTTTGCTGCAGGTTAATGCCGCGTTTGCTGCATCGGAACGTTTCTTTGCAACACAATTTGTAACGCATCATTCCTTGTTGCCTACATATTGGCGCAGCAATGTTGCTATTAATTGACATCTGCAAATGCATGTTGGTGCACTCGTCTAGACGTTAAAACAGCCCCAAACGTGCTCTTGGTACGGGCCATTGTTCTTTTTCATCATTTCTAAGCGATTTAACAAGTTGGTAACGAAACTATTAAAACTTGAATACATCAACCGATACGAAGTCGGTAGCTATTGTAGAATGTTTTGCCAAACACAATACTGTATACATAATCGTGAAATATTCAGAAATGACTCATAAGCAATTATCCCAATATTTACTACTTTATAGGTTAAAAACAAATTAGAAAATAATAACAAAATTATATTAAATGCTTCACTTTATACATGTTTCAAGTGATTATGAATTCCATGTTCACGGCATCTGTGAAAACAATTCAATTTTGAATTGCAATTCCCCAAAAACTGCATAAAGCGAATCTAGTTGATTTTTCCAAAGCCTTCGATACCTGATTTGCAGTGTTGATGGTCTTGCGTGGAAAACGTTTTCTGAAATGGGAAAGCTTTGACAGACATGGCCAACTTGATACCATACTTGCAGTTTCGGAAATCTTGATTGCACGACCAGATTTCCTTGAAGAAATGTTTTAGCTCATTAGTACCTTTTAATTAACAATGCGAACGGTTTAGGCAATTATCTACATGTACTGGGCTTGTCACGAATGATGAAGGCCCTAATTTTTAGCATTTTACCTCGTGAAATTTAGGTCGCTTCGTATACCTGAATACGTACCTCCCGCAAATTATGGATATAGTGAGAACTTTGTGTGTCAATCACGAGGTACACAACTCGGTTTGTAATGGTGGGTTCTGGATGACCTGCAGCCTTATATGGACTGGGAATGCTGGACAAATCAGACTCAGTACAAGGCAAAATCAATGAGATGGGTCATCCTGTTCAGTGGTTATAAGAGTTGAAGTACTGATGTACGCGAAAAATGGTACGATTTAAAAATATATATATATTTAGGCTCACTGTCCAAACTGCACGTTTCTATCATCAGTTTAATATGGAGAGTGCTTGCCTGGTCAACTAGAGGGGAACTCTATGGGAGGTTTTATTATCAGGGAATAACAATACCATTTGATATGCAGTTACTGTTTTACGTGATTCCTTTTATATAGTTTATGCTAGGTAAGGCATGCATGTCAACCTATCGGCCTACTTGTACTTAACTGGAGGATACTTGATTTGGCACCTCAAACCAAACAAGTGTGCTTTTAAAACTTAATTAAGAGCTTAAAGTACAATGTGCTGTGATGAATATGGTAACCACGCAGCAAACAAACAAGGCGCTGGTGACCATTGAGCTACAATTTTCGTTACTTGAAATGAGGCATGTTTGCTTCCAGCCTACCATCGGTTCGCGACAACTTTTTTAGCTGACCCGTGTCCGAGAGAATGGGAAAAATAGCACTCCATTCAGCTCAGTCTAGGAATCGGATTACTCAAGATAGATGAGGCTTTACGGTGCTGTATACACACCGAGAGACAGCGTCCATTAAGGGGGAGAACGAACGCCTCGTTTAATTTATGCAGCGAAAGAAGAATAATGAATTATGGAAGAAGAAGAAAGAAAAAAAAAGTTGACGCTGAGTTGACCACACATTCTTCTATTCATATCCATGTCTCGGAATCTTTTGTGTTTCGTCGCTCGCCAGGCATGCCGGTCATGGGCATGCAGATCACTCTTTTGGCCAGTGTTGTCGACTTGGCAGATATAATTAAAACGGTGGCTGCAGGAATGCTGGAGAGGACTGAATCCGGACTGCGAACGCTCGACGCTTGTTAGCCTGATTCATTGTGAGTGGTGCCCCCCATCGGGAAATCCTTAGACGAGTTGACTGACCTTAAGCAAGCACTCAGGGTCGCTCCTCATTTCGTATGCACGTGTCGGATGGATATGCCCGAGTACAGTCGCCACTGCCATAATCGATTACTGTCAGCTAGCCGGCGAAGATAATCGGCCAGTTAAGCTGCTCGGACAGTGGCCCAGACTGCCAGGCAGTGGGATGGAAGGATGGAGAAGAAGACTGCAACCACATGTTGCGAGAGCATCAACTGGAGAAGGAAGAGACTCCGAAAAAGATGTCCATCAGAAAAAATCTGGATGATGTCTGTCGTGTGGCGTTGGGATCATGGGATGGAGTGGCAAGCACCCCCACGCTAACGACACATCGGCCTGCAGAAGGCGCTGAAAGCCGTGGGTGGTCACACCCCGAACACATTCAACGGAGTCATCTGTTTAAGAAATGTGTCGTCAGCGTGGGACACACGTTGGTAAACGTGTCAGCAAATCATCGTGGGATCTGAACGATGCACTTGTGGTGTGGTCAAGCAGTTTGAGGTTTACACGCAGGCTGGTAGAGCGATGCCTATGGTAGAAATACGAACTGATGGAACTGAAGGCCAGCCAATCAGAGAGGTGTCGCTTATCGATTAGGGACGCCTGGTTTTTAGTTGTTGAAGGGAAAATGGCTGACGCCTCGAGCTGAAGCGCCTCCAATGTATTTTTTTTTGTTGAGCTCCTTCCTCTCACCAGTGGCGCTGTATGCGAAATACTGGACTTAGTCAATCGCAAACTGGCGATTGGATTCTATTGGTCGGCGCTTTCAGGCTTTTCAGCCCAGTTCCATCTCTTCGTGGTTCTACTATAGTTAAATGCTAAGTATTGTGCATGTGAATCTGATGAAACTCTGAATCGTCCCTACGCAGTCACTATGCGAGTTAACATTACTTTAGTCAGTGACGCGGTGGTGACCCATTATCCTCTGCTTCTGATAAACTTTTCAGCGAATTAAACTTGCTTAGTTTGAGGTGGCTTGAACCAAACAACGCCCGTACAGATTCTCAAACCAAGTATCCTCCGCGCGGGCAAAGGTACTGTATATTGAACAGGTCTACATGAAGGACTTGCTTAGTTTGAAATCTTATTGTGAACTAAGTACGCAAGCAGTGTTTGGAATGATGGAGTGTATGCAACTCGAGCATTCCATAGATTGTGGACAGTGATGAAGAGGTGTTGCAGCCGAATTTGTACCAGCTGTTACACTCTAAACGGAAAAAGTACAAATGTTGAACCTTAAGGGTACAAATGCTTTGAAACTATATACACACCCAATGGGTACATATGTTGATTGCACGTGTACCCTTGACATGGATTCCTAGGGGTACATATGAGTCTACATTTGTCATTTCATCCCTTTGGGTACATATATATGATATATGGGGTGCAAATGAACATTTGTACCGCATTTGTACCTTTACGGTTTACAGTGTACGAATTCGAAAGCTTTTTGGATGACGTCGTGTAATTAAATTTTTTCTTGGTGGTTCCTGAGCGCACCCTGTACTTTCTTACCTTCTTCGCACACCTACAATCCCCTGGAAAGATTATCTAGACGTTTACGGTTTTTGTTGTGATGCATTCCACCTAGATTCTCCCTCGCCTTCCCCCTTGTCTCAACAGGACCTCTTAAGACATTAAACTTACTCCCCCACTTGGAAAATCTGTTTACTTTTGGCCGAATGCTTTAAATTCAAAGGATTTTTCTCAATAGACCCGTTGTTGACGTTAAACTGCACACACTCCACTTAAAATCATTATGAGTAAAAAACATCTGTGTATGTGAAAGAGGCACAAAAGTTAATTAGGAGAACCGATTTTACAGCTCTCGAATATATGATATCATAATATATTATACAGGCTTACGCGCCGCGCTGGGCAAAAACTGCACTTAAAATAATGGACTTTTTTAATCATTATCTGATGTAATTATTAAACGGGAGAATTTTTTTTAATATAAAAAAGCCACTCTAAAATAGCAATTCTGGATTCGGTACCGACGTTAATTGCTTCCTTTTGTCATGCAGCCATGCTAGGATCAATTGGTTTGGGATCATTAGCATTTTAAAAAAACATTTCTGTTAAATGGATTTCTGCTGTTTTTGATAGTTTAATTGCTGCCGATGTTTAATGATCGGGCTTTTCCCCCCAAATTCGCAACTTTCTTTTAGGAGTACAAGTGTGTTGCTGACCACCTGGAAGCCAAATTAATGTAACCAGACCGTGGTCTACCTTTTTATGATAACAACGCCTTTAAACTGTATTTCATAATTATCAAAATCGGTTTTCCTCCTATCCGCCCATTTAGCTCAGTTGGCCACTATCTCTAAAAATATTAAGAGGATTTTCAAAAATGTGCTGCTCTATAAAGTAGGTTTTGTACGGGGTGAGTCGAAAAGGTGTCAAAATATTGTTCAGATCTTGTAAACTTGTAACATTGACGTAGAAATTCGAATAGATTTCGTAGGCTATATACCCTGCACATGTACATGTTGTAGGCCTAGGCTATTAGGAATTTTATTTCCTCTTTGTGGCAAGTTAAAATAGTTAATATATGCAGTATATATCGAGTACTTAGTGAATGAATTTAAAATATTGAGACATTCGTAATGCCTTCCAGTTTATAAAGTCATGTCATTTATACACGGCATCGAATCTCCGAATACCCTACTCATTTTCCTGGTTCAGTGACTTAACTTTTTAGGGAGTTGTGTACGGATAAGCGACGCGCATTTGAAACTCTTTGGTATGTTGGCTACGCCCCCTATAAAATGTGCCGCCGGACACATTGTTTTAATGTGGCTTCTCAAACACGGCAACACAAGCGACATTCCCTTGTCAATTTAATACAATTTTAGTACATTTGCATTATCTATGTGAAATGCATTTGTTGGTTATATGTACAGTATAACACGAGATTATTCGATTTTGTTATTACGAGCTCGTACATGTACATTTTTTCTAGTTATTTTTCTGTTTGGTACACTATTTTAATATCTTAATATTTAGAACAACTGTAAGTACGCCTCGGGCAATCTGCATGGTGCGATTTCTACAGGTGTTTCTGACATCTGTTCTTTCTATGTGATTTGCACACCTGAAAGGACCTAGTGAAAGACTTGATCTTGACTTTGAGCTATGGATAATGTACATGTAGCTGCACAATGGACTGTTTTAATCCTTCGTGTGAGATTGACGTTTAACCCACTAGTTTGAATTTACAGTTGAGATCTTTAGTTTGTTCTGTATGGGCATCACACTGTATTGTATGGTTGATGGCGAATTAGTAAAGTTAATTTGCAGACCCATCAGAGCTGAAGTTAGACAAATATTTTTAGCTAAATAATATTCAATAATCTTCACTAATTTATAGCGTTAAAATAACTTGAGTTAATTGTCTGACTTTTCCGTCCACATAAAAAGTTTCTTTCTAAACAAGTGGGGATGGAAAAGGAATGAAAAGTGACCCCTTATCCTGTTTTATGATGAGTTCTTCTTGTACCAATGTACAATCTTTTTCAAGAAAGTCCCACGTGAGTTCAAAAAAGCTATAATTTCCACATGGAAGGGTCCTCAAACAACCCCCTTCCATTCCCTGCTTCTTGTTGGGGGTATTCCATCAAACTATAATCTTCGAAATTATCCCATTCATGTGTGACCCCCACCCTTGCAATGCTGCCTCTTACATTGGCATGGAATGCAACGTTTGACATCACTTTGGTGACGTCTGAGCATCAACAATGGAAGATCCATTTGTGTTTCACGGGTGGTACTGAATGCCATTTAAATTATTTGATAAAAATATTACTCGTTTTATCATCCTTTAATAAAGAACATTTCCTTTTTTCAAAACAATTGTAGTACTTGGTGATCACCCTGTATACGTAGCTAGGCCCTGCTAGGGCCATTATAGAAGGGGCCCTGGTTTTCTACACGCGTACTGTACAAAACCACAAAGGGTATGTGCCCAAATCAATGCTGGACAAAGGGCGCCGTCCTAGTTTTGCACAAAGCCAGTGTGCAAAAATGTCTGCTCAATTTAAACATCCCCACGCGGTTGTTTCATTCCTCCTCCTTGCTTCAGGCAAGACGTCTACCTCATCTGGTACACCTGCAATAGCCCCTCCATTTATCGTATGCTCTAAGGCTAATATTTTCGGTTATCACAGAAAAAATGTGTAACACCGTAGTTGGTGTTGGGCTGCAAGAAGTAGCGTTTTTTGGAAAGGGCGCAGCAACAGGATGTTGTCTGTGCCCCTGCTTTTTTACATCAGCAATAAATCTGTTTTTAACGTAATTTGCTTCAGAAAGCGATTCTCGTTTGGTTTACGCAAACGAGTTAGTTTCATTCATGCTGGGCTAAAAGTGCTTGTAACTCTTTATGTCCCAGAGAAAGGACCAACCACCTTAGGCGAAAAACAGGTGCCATGTGGTGGAATTCTGTACACACCGTGTCCTCCAGCTAGCTAAAACAAGATACAGTACATATTTTTTGGTCATTTCGAGGAAAGCAAGCCTAGGTTGAAAAAGTAATGAGAATCCAAAGGTACGGTTCTTACGACACCTGCAGGGTTCATACGCACCTGGAAAGTCAGGGAAGAGCAAAATGGTCAGGGAAAGTCAGGAAAAATAACAGTTTTTTCAACAAAATAAAATTGAAAAATAAATTCCATCCCAAAAAATACCCAAAAAATAATTTTTTACATGTTTATTAATTATTTTGAGATTTCTGCTGACCATTTCCAAAACTTGATATTAATAAACATTATATTTTTCTCATGAGCAGGTTTAAAAAAATTTTCTACGCGATTTATAAGTCAAGGAAATTGACTTGGGTTGTCAGGGAATGTGAGGGAAAGTCAGGGAAATGATTTTGTAAATTTGAGCATGAACCCTGCCCATGTCATTAGCCTATTAGAACACGGTGGCTTTCAAGTTGTGCGCCATGGCTCCATTGATATTTTAGGATGGGTTTTAAACTCGAATATGGCCGGATGAGGCGAACCTATAAAACCTGACCACGTTTTGAAACAAATTATTTTAAGTAGAGATTGTTTGTCGGGCCCCACGGTTTTTTTCTTGCCCTTATTAGTGCCTCGGTGCGAAATTGTTGCAGACAATTCACAATGAAATGTAAAAGAAGGGAAATCGTTGAAGGTCTCGTCTGAAGTAGCGCCCCATAGCGGGAATTACAGGTACATGCTAGTGCGAGGGCATTAGTGTGATAGGGGGCATGCTTAAATGGGGTCAGGCAGTATTAGTGACCTCTCCATCGGACCTTTTCTAGATTTTAACTGGGATTATCCTCGCCTAATCTTTTACTGTCTTGCTTTTTTCTCTCTAGCTCTTTCACGCCATCTATTGCTGAATGCCCATCCTATGGGGGACGATCTGACTCTTGTCTTCATATTTCTAGTTACCTTAGGGCAGGCACTTTTCTGTTTTGAGTTTGGGTCCGCCGTTAATGTGTTATTATTCCTTGAGGGTAATTTGTCCCTAAATTGATTAGGAAGGTGGCTAGAATGCTTTCGTTAAATTCCTGCCCATTGGACCCATGGAGGTCAACGAACTGAAGTACTCCATCCCAATAATCACTTTTCGTCTTTAATATAATTAGATGATTCTGCATTTTGAGTACATAAGCGTTACATGGTCATCACTTCATCTTAAAGCACATTTTAGTAAACGGAACGAAAGTTCCAAAAGCAAGTCAGTGCTGATAGAAGATAACCGGATTATTTAGATACTGAGAAACGCCGCTCTTAGACGATGACCAGACCATCTAAATTGATAATGTATTTCTCAAGTTTTTGAAACTATTAACGATTCTAAATCCATATGGAACGTTGATCATAAGTTTAATGACATTATCTTCACATGACATTGCAAACGTCACACTGCATGCTCAAAAAGGTGGTGGTAGTTGAAAATGTTTTTGCAAACACTGGTTGCATGCAGTAATTTTAACCATTTTTTGATCATTTTTGCCCAGGTTAATAGCAGTTGTAGTGACCGTGCCGAGATGTTGAGAAACACGTCTTTGCGTAAATTTGATTGATTGATTTGAAAAATTGAGTAAACGTTGATCATAAGTTTAATGACATTATCTTCACATCACATTGCAAACGTCACACTGCATGCTCAAAAAGGTAGTGTTAGTTGAAAATGTTTTTGGCCACGCTGGTTGCTTACAGTAATTTTAAACATTTTTTAATCATTTTTGCACAGGTTGATAGCAGTTGTAGTGACCGTGCCAAGATGTTGAGAAACATGTCTTTGAGTAAATTTGTTTATTTTATATACTGTATCTCCAACAGTTAACCAGGAAATGCAATGAGACAATGTTGTTTTTTTGTTTACATTTTCAATTGGGAAAGGGTCCCCCGTCTAAGCAACGCTTGACCATCGCCAAAATCGTTAATCTCCAGCATTACACCGGCCCAACGTTGATTTATCATTTTCGGTGTGTTAATGTATTTGGTGTCAAAGATCCAACTCAGTTGGAGAGGGATGACCGATGAGGAATCCTGGAGAGCGACGTTGGAGTAACATTGGCCATGGTAAATAATTTCGCCCTAGAGTGCCCCAACTCACCTCTCTCTTATTTGCTCGAGTGCCCCAGGTTTTGATTTATGAAGCACGCGCATTGCTCATTTGAATAATACCCGGACCATTCGTAATTAAAGGGGGCGCCGCCTGTCGGATTTTTACTTAACGAAAAAAAAAAACAGGAACCACAAGATGCTCTTCCGTCAGTGTCATTGCCTGAGTAAAATGTCCCCTGCCTCGCTGTGTTTTTTGCCGTTCTAAAGTGACATTTAACACACACTTTAGCAGTCTTTTACATTCCAATCATCATTCGGAGGTCGTATACGATGCCCCCTATGGATCGGAATTAGTCGGCCATGCAAACATCGGTGCCGTAGTTTCGGACCGACAACAATAAACCATAGGTGTCAAGTGGCAGCGTAGAACCCGTGTTCGTTTGGGGCCCCTACCATAACCCCTGTGGTGCTACCTGACTTCCCTAGCCCAAAACTCTCACTCAATGTCAATGGCGCCCCCCACTTCCTTTTCACTGGATTCAACCGAAGCCATACTGTTAGCCCCTTGTCCTCAGGTATACTGGATAACCCCGAGCTACTGTACCTAGTTTTTACGTATCAAACCACCAGTTTTTCCTCAAGTGCCACGTGCTACGAGTTGACTTTTTTCCCTTTTTTTCATTTTTTCCCTTTATGCAAATTCGGGTCGGGCCATGGACCCAACAAAAAAACTCTGGGTTGGCTAAATAGCTGACACCCTATGTAGCTCATATATGCTGAGCAACGTTCGTATCACATTTTGACACAGTTCGGTGTTGCCCTCGTGTCCACAGCTCCTTGGAATGCCGAATCTTAGGTTCGCTTCCTTCCACTCCACCACCTCCACCTTTTTTCGAGGTATTTCCATTTATCATTCATTAGGAGTTTAGGACCCCCGACCGCGAGATGGCACTCTATAGACATGGTGCTTTAATTTGTCCTTTCATGTGCAAATGCCTTCCCCGGCTCAATCCGCTTTTCCGAGAAATTCGATGCAGGGACACTGGTTTCTCGGCCACGGCTATATGTGCTTCAACGTGCAATTTGCATATTAACACGCATAGGTGCAATCCACATTCGCTATAACTTTTGAAATGTTTCCAGAGCTAACAAAGGAGAAAATATTTTTTAAGTTTAAAAACGCCCGCCAGCCTCTATCGATTGTACATTCGCGATCGGAGGAATTTACCCATGCAATTTTAAAAATTGTGATTGCTTTATTAACTTCGAAATACCTCGAGCCGACACGCTGAAATTAAGAGGTCTGGAGATTGGAATTCAGTGCACTGTACGCAGCAACTTCTGCAAGTTGAGAATGTATACATTGAATTGTTACTTCGAAGTTATTTATTATCATGTGAAACGGAGACATTCAAGTATATACTGCATGTCAGACACCTGCTCATGCCCTAATGATGACAAAATCATTGACCGGATAAATTGAAATTGAGAAAATGTTGTATCCAATTTTGAGCATGCAGTAAATGATGGATTTTATTCACACACACGATAAACAACTCCGTATGCGAAAACATAGATGGCATGATGGCATCAGTCATCATGTGGCTACCCTAAGATCATTCTGACATACTTGACATACCTGACATCACCTGACATACTTGATATTAAATTTATTGAAAATACACGAAGGTAATTTATAGTTCAGTATGCGCTCGTAGATATGCAGATGAATTTTTAAAAAGAAAAAAAAAAGTCGAAAGGAATTTGTGAATTTCTTGGACGAGTGACACCACTGTATGAAAGTGCAATGTGCCATGCTTCGAAGCTTCTCGTTAGCTGGAGCTGCGCAATGAACACAAAAGTGTTCTGCTGATGACTCTATCGTTATATGAGTGCAGAAGAAGCGCATTGTAGTCCTGGTTTCTAATGAAAATTTCAATTTCAATGAGGCCTTAATTGTCGTCGGGAATGCTTCACGCTCGACCCGGCGTCCATTTTCTTTTTCTGCGTGTGATTTGCATTTTCTCGTCGAGTTGGCGAAAGGGAAAAGCTCGATTGTTCGGCCGAGCATGCAAATCGGGCCTTTCTGTTTATTTTAATGGCTCTTAATTAACTGATTAATCATTCAAGTTCATGCGTGCGAAGGGAGGTGTTATATCTGGCCGTGTGCGTTTCTGCACAAGCTGCAGCGCCCCCACAACACAATTCTATCTTCGGCGTCTTGATTTCTGTGGTTTGTGCTCGTGGATAAAGCAGGCCGGGGGTTTTTAACCGGTTAAACCAGCGCGATTGTACATGTGGGTCAATGGTAAGAGAAGAAAAATCTTTTCTGCATGGCTTCATCTTCGAGCTTTTTATCTGGAAGCTGTTGGTGGGATAGCCCCTGAGTGAGACACTGGCACATGGCAACGACCAGGTGAATCTGTTTGGAGAACATGCATGGCAATGTGATGCTCTCTTTGCTTAGAACAAAGCATCAGGCAGGGAACGGAGACTTGAGACTGAGACCATCCCTGCTGAGCACTGTTTGAAAAGGAGCTGCAGGAATGGCTGAGTCATAGGAGATCGGACCGTTTGCATCTTTTTCGGAGCCTTTTGTCTCGCCCTTTGCCATTCATTAGATTCGGACCTTTTGACGAAATTCCAGCCATACTTCTAATGATATCCTAGGAGGTGGCCCAAGGTGTATACTTACTACCGACGGAGCGCCAGAATGGAGGCATGCATCTCTACCCCTTTCGCTCTCAACCCAACCGAGCTTTGAAAAACGCAATTTACACGCCTGGTTTGGAAGACTGATAATAACCACGGCATGCAACAAACCTCTGAGGCGTGATATACTGAAGCGATAATAGCATCGGATGAGAGACTGCCAGGTGGCGCCACCGTTTCTTGGTGGAAATTGAGCGCCCGGTAGCTGCAGGAATCAGTGGTTACTTTACAATGTAATGGAAATGAAAATAGCTTCATGGCCACGAAGTTGTAGCGATGGACTGTGGAGTTGGATCCCGTCTTCTGGAACATGCTAATCCCCTCCACCAATCCCTTCCACCAATCTCCACCAGGGGTGGCCATTTCCAGGGACGCATTAAATCGACTTATACGAATTTTTTAATGCAGTATAATGTATTTGCATATAGCGAATTAGCGTCAAACATCATCGTCACTGGATGGGCAGTGGCATAATACAGATTCTCAGTATACCAACCCGCCAATACTTGGTGGTGACATGCCGCTAAACACCCACTAATGGGTTTGCGTCACTTATTCAGCTCCAAGTGAAGCCTGTTTAAACTGTCTTTGAACTTAACTTTCTCAGTTTGGGGTGCCTTGAATCAAGCCACCCTCCACCATCATGCCTATTCCTATAGTAATACACTCAAGTCAAGTCAAGGTACAGCAGGTTTACATTCTTGACGTGCTTAGTTATGATATCTTAGTCAGCTTGTCACCTATGGCTATAGTCGTCACGGCAAACGAACGGAAAAATTTCCAGCCAATCAGAGAGATTCGGCTTATCGATATACTGTTTCAGGAGTTTCACCGGTAAGAAGAAAATGGCTGCCATGCTGGATATTATATTACAGGATGGGCCAATCGCAAACAGGAAATTGCATCCTGTGGGTCTCAACGACGTCATTTTTTCCTTCTTTTGCCGGGACGACTATAGTCATGCTGACGAGGTGAACGGTATGATGTGGAGTATAGCCGATTTCATGGAAGGTGGTGAGCAAGAAAATGAACAGTTATTCTGATGCAGATTCCGTTTTTTGAGTTGATGGAGGTTTAATTGTTACGAGAAGGGGAAACTGAAAGTTTGCTTCTTCCTGGAATTCCGCTAAACGTGTTTGGGGTATACCATTTGGTTTTTGAAGATTTTAATAAAAATGCGAGAGACATCTGCAACGAGCATGATTCCTGTTTGTTCCTATATACCTGACAGTGTCTGGCCCCATGGGGTTCAGCTCCCCCAGATTTCTCCAACCACACACCATCGACCTGGCTGCCGTTGCGCGCTACCCCCCACGTTGGGTGGCCCCCACTGGAATATCATATTTAGTACCTTTTTGGGCCGGTTTATTCGACCAAAAGGAAATATTTGCAGCACTGCAGGATAAACCACTAAAATGGGTGTCATAAACATGACGAGGAATTATTGCGGCCAAATGAAATAAAAAGGGTAAGGGGGCGTTCGAAGATTCGCAAACGTTTTTTGGAATGACCCACTTTGCTTTTCTGGTCTGATGCTAGGAAGAATTGGAATGGCTTAACATAACGAGGATAATTTTCATAACTTGTTTTCGTGAAATATGAACTTCAAACTCCTACAGAAATCTGGGTGTGATATGTCATACGCAAAGTACAGGGTGAATCAAAAAGATGCTACATGTTCAAGTAAATCTTTTTGACTCATTGACATATTGCTGCGACATCTATGGCTATATAACCCCAACATTTTTAAGACTTATTTTTGTTCGCACGCCCTCATTTCAGTGGAAGGGACGGACCTGTGAGCAAAAGTGTACATTCGTGGTAATTAAAAGTTTTATAAGTATAAATCTGAATTTTTTTATTTGTTTGCTAAAGAAAAAACGTAATCGAGGCAAGGTGAGCGAGTCTAGCCATTTTATCAATTTCCTCGCGCTTCTCTTCTTTTCACGAAATTTTGGGTGTGGACAACTTTACACTCTCCCATTGCATGCATTTCGTTCATCTAAATTAATTACTTTATTGACCAAGGTGAAAACTAAGAAAACTGCTAGAGTCGATTCGATTAATTGCAAATGCACTAATATACATGCATATACTACCACGTATAATCGCTGTAACCTTGATAAACGCAACTTGCGTTGCGTGGCCATTTGGTAATTCATATCCAAATGTTGGATGAAAATTGGAAGCCATTTTTGCAGCTGGTCTGCTCAACAACTGCAATTTTCGATTCAGAATCTGAGAACATTGACATATGGAAGGTGCGATGGAGATGCCAGTCCATGACTGGTAATGCTTACGTCAGTTTCACCGCATGTAAAGTGTATGTTTACATGCAAACTGAAATATACCTTAAACGCATGTCAATGAGCCATGCACGTGAACTTACATTTTGTATTTTACCCCAAGGTCTGTGTTGCTTTTTTTACGAAGAAGAGGATTCTGGGTATTTTAAACATGAACCTTAGGACAAGTCGCTGAAGCTTGCTTGTAAACGTGCATTAATGGATGACATAAAATTTAAAATATCTTAAATTTTGATAATATTGAAAAAATGTTGATGAAGAACTTGAATTTCAAGGTGTTATTGGTGCAAAACATGACTGGAAACGACCAAAGATTGACAGATCTGAAGGCGTATTGGCCATCTATTTGATGGGTGATCCCGTATTAACCTGGAATTAAAGATGGGAAAAAAGAGTGAGTCTTCAGTTTCCGTTTTCCTGTATCCTAAAGGTGATTTCGATTGTTCCACGGGGTTACAGGGGTGCTTCTAAGGGTCGGGTGTGGTCTCATTGTGTTGTGCTTCTGTCCACACCATCTCAAAGAAGAGCTTTTGTTAAGTGGTACTTAACTGCTAATACTCGCTGAAAAAGTACTGTCTTTTTGTAGCCTTAGGAAAGGATGATTTCTTAAGGTAAACACCAACTTGACTGTTGCTGTTTACTTTGCATTCATGCAGGTATCCATTTTTTATGGAGTACTCGCTTTTTATTGTGAGCCAAGTGGGTGTGGGTCTACCGTGTTTCAAAGGGGTTACTCCGTTGGCTTTTCTAATAATGATTAATTTATGGAGAAAAGTTGGACAACCACATGCAAATTAGTTAATTTAATGTGACTTAACAATATCAAAACCACATTGTATCAAAGCGATACAGTCAGTCCGCTCGAAGGAGTTGACGATTTTTCCTCCACTCCTATCTGGATATTTGTACTTTCCATCAGTCATTGTACGAATTTCAATTAGCAACTAACCTGACAACCGGATTTTTGGAGCAACATCTCTCTCCTTTTCTTTTTAGGCCTATATCGTTTAGTACAGTGTACGCCTTCTCTGCCGAAGTTAATTGAACGACTTTGCAATTAACTAAAAAGCAAGATTGAGGTCCAGCCATTCATGTTTGTTCGCCTACGTGCATTAACTGATTTTCTTTTCCAACTAATATAGGCCTACCTATTACCTTGCTTGTAGTAAGCACTAATTTCTAGGGTTCTCCAGACTTTTGGTGAAGGTTGTGTGTATAAATTTATTGGAATGAAACATGTGCATTCAGTCGGTAAGCTAGTTGTACATTACAATTGCAATTGGAGAAATGTGTTGAGCATTAAATAACTTTCTATAATTTTGAAGAAATGTCAAACGGTTGCAAATAACGATCCCTGATATGATTTAATGGAAAAAAGAAAAAATACTGAAGGGCAGAATGTGTAATTACAACTGCATTTAATATTGTATGCGTATACAAACCAGTCTCATTTCACCCAAAAGCAAATCAAGATTTTTCTACCTTTTTTCTAGTTCATCCATCATGGTTGTACAGATTTCCTTACTTGCATTTGCATGTTGGCATGACAGGAGACTAATATGTAGATTTTCTTCTCATGGATTATATTCAATACTTCCTGATCGTTTAAGCCCATAGGCCAGTTCATTTTTAATTTACAAGCTGCATTGAATTTTGGCAGTTGTAGAACATATTTTAATCACCTTTTCAACTGTATAGTTTCCAGATTTTACGTTCATTAACTGTACATGGCCAGCTGGACTATTATCGATTATTAATATCAATAATAATGAAATTAACGAAGGTTAAATCTTCCACATGCACTCGTGGGTCTCGAACTTAAGACATTATGATGTAGGAGTAATTCAAATTACCAGGAATTAGCTTTTTTACCCTATCCTGTATATAATCCACGAGGACAATAACGTACTTCCTTATCACTTTTACTGGCTTCTTCGCAGTCCATTCAAATGTAATTAATGAAACCCGGAAGAGTTTTAGCTCAAATTCTTGGGCAGTTCTATCCAAATTGCTGAAGTTATTGTTGGAAGTAGATTTTGATTTCAATTTTTTCCCCCTCCTTTATGGAGAATCTGAAAATGTTTTTTTTTTGCAATGAAGAAAATTTTTACTAGGCCCAACTGGCCAATCCTCTTATGTCATGCTTTGCGAACTTAACTTTCTTTAAATGCTGTAAAGAGTTTAAGCACGGAATATAGGCATTATATGTTTGCAAAATAGCACATGCTTCACTTCACTTTTATCGCAACGAAATGTTCATTGTGATGGCGAACATCTACGTGAACGTCTTAATTGTACAAGTATACACAATAAGATACAATTTATAAGACTGGTTGTACATTTCCGAAGAATTCAGCTATTGATATGCTAAATCAATGGCAATTTTTGCGAGTTGTTTTTAGTTGGAATTGAACGAAAAAGTTTTTAGCGTAGACTGCAAAAATCAGTAATTCCTATAATAAAGCGAAATTTTTCTAAAAGGTTCCTAGATTGTGGTATGGCACCTATTTTTCTCACAATTTCTGCATATACCCTTTATTATGGAAACCTGTGCAATCGCCTGTGGTATGCAAATTACCACGGCCATCACCGAATGATGTTTTCAGCGGATTAACTGGGCATAACTACAGGGCATTAAATATAACCAATATAAAAAAAGTTAAAACACAATGGAATGCATGCGAGCAGACTGTTTTTTTATATTGTGCTGCTACAGCTAAGCCATTTATGAAGCAATGCTTGCTCAGACTTGAAAGTATGTCCTAGGCGCATTGGCTCAGTTTTTCTTCCATGTATTTAATAGACGTTTTTGTATACAGGTAGTGAAGTTTTGATGGTAAGAATGATGCGTTTTTTCCTTGCATATTTTCCAAAGGCTTGCCCTTGCAGCCATATCTGCTTTTGATCGGCAAAACTGAGGCTCGGTGTTCGTTATCTTGACACTAGCTCGCCATCTGATTTAAATATAAATGGCAGGCACCAATTTCGATTTATGCACTCACATTTTCCACTACGCAGGAAACTTAATTGCCTTATCATAAAACGTAGACATGTTTTCCACCTTTTTGAATGAAAATGTATATAGGGAGAGGTCAGCTAGGCCTCGCAAAACCACAAGAATGGCAATGAAATTGAAGCTATTATGCAAGTTATTGTAATTAAAGCCTCAAGCTGCATTGATGCAATGACTTCGCCACTTGGAAACGTGCTGTTGCACGCATTTTTCAAACTTTACATAAATATCCGTGGCTATTGAAACTGCTGACCCCATTGAACTATCCTAGACCCATCGTCGTTGTTTCAATTTATGCAAACATAAAAATAAAAGTAAAATAGACCACTGATGGGTAATTCTGGTAACATCGCCGCGATGCTCTCATGAATAAACATGAATAAACCATAAAATTTGTCGCCCCAAAATTCAATTCGAGACATCATCAACGTTGAACTTTGCGTGATTAAGTCCGACATAGGCATTCCCATGCTGACATTAATTATTCAGAGAGGGAGCCGACGAACAATACTGTAACTTGTTCCTCGATTTTTGAAAGCATGTTGATAATGGCAAGGCTTATGTGTGAGGTGTATGCACTTCCAGAGCAAAGTTTCATCTGCAGTGTTATACCGAGGTGCCAGGCTTGAATTTACTGACCCTCACATTTAAGGGATTTATTTGACAATTGTTCGGCAATTTTATTATTGATCCACCGCTCTGGGAAATTCAGGGAAATTGGAAAAGCCTGGAAAAGTGAAGGAAACATTAGAGAACGTGGACTCTAATTCCCTGACTAAAAAGTCAGGGAAATTCAATAAATCAATAATATATTTCACATTTAACGAGTTTGGTTAACACACAAATCAAGAGATGACAAGCATTTCTGTGGAATTCATTAAAGAGTTTTGTCCATTAAAAAACTTCTCTAAATGAAATATTTCCTTACGATAATTCATGTTCTAGGCTGTTCACCCGTTTATGTACAGCACACTAATCAATACGTACACTGTATATAGCATTTTGTACATTGGAATGTCATATTTATGCATTTTCAGTGGTCAGGTTGAACATTTGATATCTGGGAAAACTACAAATGAATGGAATTGTTTTACATACAGCATAGTTTTATTCTCAATATTAAATGATGGTGGTTCATATAAGCATGGGCAGAGAGGGTTAGTAAAATTAGTGTGGCTTTAAAGACTAATCATGTGCAGAATTAAGTTAAATAACAATGCCGACCTGCGTGTAATATAGTGGTTTGATTAAGTCTCAAAGGGCGGCTCATATAGGCTTGTATTTCATCTTCCAATTTTTCCCTTCTTCCATCAACTTTGAGTCAGCCATTGGTTGGGGTAGGCTACCTTATGCTTCAGCATAACGCAGGTTATAATTACTACCATTCTTTATCTAAGAGGTTAGTGGCACGGTAAACTGAGTTGACCTTCAAATTTGACGTTCTCCTGTTATATTTCTCCCTTGATATTCTGCTATGACTATGGCGCTGGAGTGACTGCAGACGCTACAGAATCGCCATCTTGAAGTCGAAAACAAAGTCAAAATAAACCAAAACTGGGCGACGTTTGGCACATTATGGGAGTCTACTGTATAAAATAACCGTCGCATTTCGTAAAGGTAAATTGACATTTGAAAATGCTACATGTAGTGCATCCCAGCGTTATGAAGTGGATGAAACATGTACAATGCATATGCATTCAACCATTAATCACGAAGAAGTGGTGGTGTCGTCATGTTATCCACACCAAATTACACAAAAACGTTGAAAAATGAGCAAGTGTCTGCACTTGACCACATACTGTGACCACATACCGGGGGTTGCAAGTGACATTCAATAGCCACATTGCCTTCTAAATAGGCCCATCTATCCACAGTCATTGTGCTATTTGTTACTATGACTACCCATTTGCAAACCTTTAAAAGCCGAATATCACTATGTTTACATGTAATCCTAGACTCATCTTAAATAGTTTCCTACACTATAGATGTGTTTGAGATGTGAGACCTGCCTTAGCCTATGCAACACTTTAATTAACCGTTATCATCGAGAACTTATCCAAATCGTGTTATTACACGTAAATGAAACTATGAGACGCTGGCTGGAACATCAGACTTGCCAATCCAGGTACATATATGTGCAGTAATTGCTAGAACTTTTGATAACGCATTTACCCGAGGTTAATGATCGCTTTTGGCCACAAGGGTAACTAACATGGGAGGTAACATCTGTATGATTATATAGTTAACTCGGTGAATTTTGTGCACGATTATGGCCCTCCTGTCTTGATTGCAGTTAGGCAAATTTAGTTACATGCATTTAATTACATGCATATGATGTACTGTAGCTTTGACTGCGAATAACTTCCTTCACCATCGAATAAACCAGACAAGAAGTTGATGATTGCATTTTTGATCGCAGTTCTTGGCGTTTTACGCAATGCTGAATTTTTGGTAGAATTTCAGGTATGGTGTAAAGATTTAGAAGAATTGTTGATTAAGTAGCGGTATGCGTTTGTGGCGTCCTGTCCACTCTGATGCAGATTTAGTCGTTTTGTCATGGCTTCAGCAACCCAAATGAATCATAAATCTTCTAGGACATTGCTGCATTGCAAAGGCGCATGAACTCTTTTATTCTGCAACATTTTGCAATTACGTTTATGTGCTGTTGCATTTTTGACCTTATAATGTAAGGGTGTCTAACGTTTTACATAAGACGATTTCAAGATGATGGTACATGTGCACTTTACATGTAAGGACGAATGAGCTTTGGGGAAAACAGTTCAGGTCCTCGTTTCATGCGTGTCTGCGTGTCCGAAAAACGAAATTTGAATTATTACGTAAATTATCCACAATGTTATTGAAATTAAAATAACCGCTCTCGAAATGCCCCGAACACACCCAATACATTTCCACGAAGGAGGAGGATCCACATTTTTTCTGTCGGAGGTTAGCTTATCAAATGAACCTTGAAAATATGAATCTGCTTGAGAGATACTGTTCCCAACACATTTGAATACATTTGATGAATCAGTCAAAGGTACGCTGACGTGTACTGAGGTCATATTTTACGAAATTTGATATCAATCCGATGCTGTGTGTTCATGATGCTCAAAAATGGACACATGAAAAAAATGTTATCAAAGCTCGAACATGGACTGGAATTTTTTGGACACATTAGTTTTCTCATATTTAGAAAAGAAATGCAGAATATTTCATTACTGCTATCGTTTCAATCAGCCCGAACTTCATAAAATGTGTGGCAAAATAAGTCGAAGCGAGAATGGTTATAAACTATTGACCTTTTTTAGTTGACTTTTCACGTTGTCTGGATATTGTGGAACAGCAAATGTTTACCCCTGCTTTATATTCAGCACCGTAGTCGTTTTTTGAAGCCAGCGCCAGGCCTAGTTTCGCTGATAAAAAACCTTTTAGTGAAAGTAGTTTTTTACCTCCTTTCAAATTGTTTCACATTAATTAATCAGTCCTTCCAATCTGATTAGAATTTTAAGAGTTGGAAAATAGATCTTCGAAAAAAAGGAGGAGGAGTACAGGACATTTGACCATGCGTATCCCATTATCTGAAATAGACTTTTCCCATTAAATATGACATTAAATGCACGTGTATTTGCTGAAATGATGGAAGGTATGCGCAAACGGCATTTAATTTTTAACTAAAATGGAAGATATGTAATAAAGCGACCGTTCCGGGACGTTGTCACCACTTTCTCGATCTTGACCTTGTCATAATAAGAAAAAAAGAATGTCAGACGAAAAAACAAAAACGAAATCGTGAGCTACACATTCATTTAGGTTAGTGTCACTAAAGGAACGTTGATTGACAAAAGCTCTTTGGCTTGACATTTTATGAGACAAGAAATGGAAAACGGTTGTTCGAGTGACAGTAAAAACAGATTGGGTTCTCCGACGAGATTACGACTAAAATGCATAGTTTTTAACTGATTGTTTATCAGTTCAAGGATGCGTGGCACGCTAAAAGGTATTTCTTGTGACTTCAAAAGTCCTAATGATTAGAAAGGTGTGGTCAGTCCTTTTTAATGTTGCCCTATCAATTTTGATAATTGTCTGGTGGCAATTATAAAAGCGCATAAGACTCCCCCAACCTGCTATGAATAATAAAAATCTATTTTCTAAGAATGTATCATGCATGCTTGGTGATTGATATCACTCTCGATGCTTTTAATGTAACATCACCTGTGCGGTTGAGAAGGCGTGATAAGCCTGACTCATAAACATAATTCCCGCTTCGTTTCATCTGATTTTTCAGCTAAATGACCTTATCGAGACCATTAATTTAATTAGCAATTTAATTTTGCCAACTCAATAACTTGCTTCTGATTCCATCAAACGGTGGAACGCCTCGCATATTTGAATTCAAATTTGATGCGGTTTTATTTGTTGAGTTATGAATTTGTTTTTTAAAAGTTGATGTTGTTTTGTTGTTTCTTTGAAATACAACGAATGCCATGGCCCATGACTTACGATATTTTATTTATTTTCAGGTAAGAATCAACATCGCATATTTTATTCTTTGCCAGTACTATCGAAATGCTGCCATATTAGCAAGGTAAGGAACAGATACTATACAGTGTGATATGGCAGGTTAGCATGATTTGTTTGTACAGGGTGGGGCAGAAACAATTCAACGAAGATTTCAGTTCTGCACAAACAAAAGTTTAATTTCATTTTTGTGCCTTTTACAAAAGTTTGTTATGGACGTGCAATTTCCTAACGATAGTTAAGCCCTACTAGATACTTAGCGATGCAAAATAAACGTTAATTAACGTTTATTAAAGGTTTACTTGCGTTAGGAAACTGCACGTCCATAACAAAGTTTTAAGGCCCAAAAATGAAATTAAGCTTTCGTTGTGTTGCGCAAAGTGTCTAATGCATGTTAGCATAGATATCCGAAGTAAACCTAAATTAATGCAGATTAAAAATAACGAAGTGAGATTTTTTCTAAAGAATGCTGGCTGTAGGATTTTTGGGGTAATGCAAGCAGGTACATGTAGTTGTTTCACCCGAGTGCAAACATGGCCTCGTCTTATATCCACACGCTCATGGTCAGCCTTCGGTCATTTTTTTTTGTTTTTTGAGGAGGGGAACACCCAGCCCAGACTGGTACCTGGCCGATGCCTTGGCTATCCCGATAACAGGTGCATATCCAACGGCATCAGCCGTTGGCCGTAATTCATTTCAACGCAGGGGAAAACGTGCAGAAAAAACTGAAATTATGTCATTAATGAGCTCTTCAGAATGACATTTATTTCAACGGTGTGATTTTATTTAGAAGCACGTGAATTTATTAAAATAAGACACGTGATAATAATTGCGGGGAGTTTTACTGCTCCGAAACAATATAATTTCATTAAAATTTTCAAAAAAGCGTTTTGCCCATTTTGGCCCCATGACAGTGTCTGCACATTCCACGGCCGTCATGTTAATTGCACTGTGTGGCACTGCATGCTGGCGCAGTACCTGTACTACGATTCCTACGAATTTCAAGTCCATATATCGTCAGTTGTCAGCTAAAAGGCTCGTTTGAATTATATACATGTAGAAGGTAATGAGATTCTCATCGGACTGGCTTTGCTCGCTTTTAATACCTAATATGCGAGGTGAATTCATGCGCCAGATGAAATAAAGGCGACTTTAAAATACATTGTAATGCTGCCTGCCAGTAATTGTTAGGATGGGGTAAGATGGAGGCTGATGGACTGTTGCTTTTTGTTTTATATTCTTTTCTTTAATTAACGAAGAACAATAGTTTTTCTTTCTCCCGAATTCTGGTTTTGGCCATAGGGTTTTCCTTTTTTCGAAAATTCAGTTTTTGACCCCACTGCTTCAGTTTAACTTCACTCTGGACAAGGATGCCCAGGATGAGCGATGGAAAACTGAGGAATGTAACCGATGTGAAAATTTATAACTTCTATGAGAAATGTAAAATTTTATGACTTCTGTGAAAAATTTAAAGTTGTGAAAGAATATCAACTATTGTGAATTTCAAAGCATTGTGTTCAAATCCATCTTTTGACATAACTAAGCTTTTGCAAAAAAAAATCGCCTGCATCTTTTTTAGTTTCATATCATAGCTTCATTTACGACTTCATTTATGTGCCCAAATTTAACATTATTTTTGATTAAATTTTTCAAAACTTTCACTCAATTCAATGATTGTCGTCATCATTTGTGGTGGGGGAGAGGGGTCGGAATCACGGAAAGGTGATGACATACATCAATTTCTCTAAACTTCTCTTGTTTTAATTAAAGATCATAATATTTTCTTAATCTTTTCGCAGAAATATATAGTGGAAAATGGGGAAAATATCAGATACGGTGCATTCGCACTTGAATACATGTGAAAAATGCCACATGGATGTGAAAAACTATGACATATTAAGGAAAATGACGTCGATCTAGCATCACAAAGATTTTTTTAGAATTGTTTGATACTTTCATTTGGAAACGGACCTCGTTCTTAATACAGAGTACCAATAAATAATTTTGAAAGAATTGATGTTGTAATAATACTCGACTTCGAAACAAGAGTCAAGTCAAAATTGGATGTGTTTGGCGAACCAAAAATGTTGAAAATGGCTATCTCCCATTGGAATTTTTAAGCAAAATACAATGTAATACAAACTGGAATAATGCATCTTAATCCATCTTCCAATATCGTGTCGGCTGCTATACAGTATGGAAATGGGGTTTATGTTCACTATGGTTAGCCAAGAAGTGATTTGGTGGGAGCGGCTGAAAGGAGCGAGTAAACAAAGTCCAAAATGTATCACTAGGGTGGCAACGCCATATGAAATATGTGAAAAGAGAAGCAGGGGATGATTGAAGGGTGGGGAAATAAGAAAAAAGGTTGCAGAAGATGATGGATGATATTATAGACACCAAATCTTAGTGATCCTTCCCAAAATGAGATATTTGTGCTTAGTCAGGTTCGTTGCAACTGTCCCCTCTCCTATGACTGCTCATGTTGGCCAGGGTTGTTGTATACTCTCTCCATTTGAATATTAATGCCATAACCCCCAAGACTGCAAAACTGAACCTCTGAAATGCCTGGCGAAAATGAGAATTAAACCTCTTCGTTAATATGCAAACGCCTGTTTGACGTCGCTATTATGCATCCGATGATGCATCATCACTTACGCCTGGTCACACTGCTGAATTTGAGGCTTGCAGTTCAATGGGATCTACATGTACAACATGTACAATGTTGCAACATAGGCCATAATGCAGTAACAATGTTCATTTAATATGGCTTGCATTGGGTATGTAGGAAACAATAGTATTGAGGTGCACTTTTGAATGGTGTAAGATATTCAATACGTGATTCATAGATAACGTTGTAGGAACTAGGGTTTTGCAGTTTGTGCCACTTAGACCCTTTTGAATTTCATGTCTTCAACCCCCAATGATTGCGAGTTTTGACTGGTCAGAAAATGATTTCATGCAGATATTCGACTCTTCGAGCATTTTTCTCGCTCGAAAAACAACAATACGACTTTGTTCGTTTAAAGACAAATGAGAAGACTGACTAAGGAATGTGTTTGCATACATGTAATCGACTTTTTTTTTGTCAAAAATGAAGATGTTGTAATATTTTATGGCTTTTTTGTGCCTAATATTGAGTTCTGAGAACTTCTGTTTATACCCTTTCTTGAGAAATATAGATATTTTTGCATATATCTTATACTAACTTTCTCTCAGAAACGTTAATAATGTGCATTATTTATTTTTCACATAAAATTCTCACCAGTTTTTATGAATGTTTAGCGGTCTTCCCGTCGTGAGAGCCACCTAGTGGCAGACATGTCAAGCTCGATCATGCCTCTCTGAGAGCCTGGAAAGTTCGTGCTCTCAGGTTTTTTAGTCATGTTCGGTATCATTATTACTTCATTATTTTTTCTTACTTCCAACTTTTAAAAAAAAAATGTAGTTTAGCCGGTCTCGCATGAAACCTTCTCTAGCTGTAAACGCGTGCGTGCATGCGTATTTTCTACTCGGTCATATTTAGGTTTGAATGACAAACTCCTAAAATTGCATTTCAAGCAGTTATTTTTATGGCCAGCAACTCCGGCATGCCTTATCCTAGTTCTGCAACTTGTCGTTCGTGCTTTTTTCCCCTGCATATAATCTAAATTATTCCGAAAATGACAAAAAAACACTCGGGCATATATGTACGTGTCTACTGTATATAGCGAGTGGTTTTATGGCGAACCATAAACAATGAGCAAGGCGAAGTCAAGTCTTCAATGTTGAAATATTTTTTTTTACCCTTTTTATATGAATTTTTTCTGTCACTCATAACACGCACATCTACTTATGTAAGATTTAAATCCTTCAACAAATCATGCATATGTATTTCACTTGCCATTTTGTGTTACCTGTATCCGGACACCGTTAAGATCGCCCCGTGGATCTTTTTATGCCCATTGTTGACAGTAAATGTAAGGCATTGAGTTACACATCATTTTATTCATGGTTACTGCATTCACGAAGCATGCATTCGTGTCTGGTAACTTAGCAGTTGACCCCCAAACCATACAGACCTTCTCCCAAACCGATATTGACAACTTGATTCCAAAAGTGATTAGTTTTCATACTTGGATTAATGTTAACGATGGTTACAACGTATACCATCACGAATGGTGTTTTGGAGAGGATTATTCTTTATTTATTTAGCCTTTGGGATTGGCAATTTCGCTCCGATATTTTGGCTAGTGTTGTCAGACCCCTATAAGGCTTCCCCCATGAGATGACATTATCAACTTCCCTGACTATTCCATGTTTTACAACGAATATCCTTGACTACCATGACCTGAAAATGCACAAGGACGTTCCAAAGAGTATATTACGTTATATGCCAATGCAAGGGATGAAGAAGGAAACAGCAAATTTAGATTAGTTTGTTTTAAATTGACAATTTCATCATTAACCCATCGATTTTTGTCCACTTTTCTGACTTCTCCAGGCCTTTTTCAGGTCATCCACTAAGCCTGAGGGTTACTTTTGACATCACGGCTACTGATTTGGCAAATCAGTCAGGTTGTCAACTGGTAATCGGGAAAATTAGGGCGAAATCTCTCATCCCTGTCCCATTGTGTCAGGACCTATAAATGCCGCCTAGCTCTGTTGGGCATTTTGGACATAATTGTTCCATAGCAATCTTTCGATAATCAAGATCAAGCACAATGAATTATACGATGTTTTCTAATCTGTATATGGATTGCACCGCCAACTTAGCTGTTGATTTTTCTACTGAAATGTTGATAAGCTCTTAAGGCATAATCTTCATTATTTGAGATGATATCAATAATGCGATTTGACGACGTTGAACCGATGAACAATTAAAAAAATGATCATACAATGCTCGAGCTTTTCTCCCCCATTTTTATAAGCTGTTGAAATTCAGGCGTGCAAAGCCCTAATCCCGCTTTGCGTGTTTAACTTCAATTTAATCTCCGTGATAATGCATGGGGAAAAGCAAGAAATGGCTGCCATTTCCATGGCCGAAATATCTTCGAAGGGGAGAACAACAGGAATTTTTATGATAATTGCCAAAGAGGGTCCAAAAAAATTGTTTTTGTTTCCGACTTTTAGTATTTTAGAGACATTATTATTGCTTTAGGAACTTCTGTCACCCTATACAAGTATGATCCATCTCATATATACTCCATCTCCCTTATATCTTCAATGACTTTTCTTATCATGTATACCGCCCTTTCTTTTAATATGGATTTTTGTTGGCCGAAAGGCAGACCCACTTTCTTCTTTTCATACAACGAAATACATTTCTGAGTTTTTGTCTACGCGAGCTGTAACATCAGTTGGCGTGTGTAATACATTCGGTTTTGTTGGACTTTTATTAAAAATCTTTTCACAGAAAGCTTCTTTGTGAAAATGCCCTCACTAAATGTATTCCTTGGAATCCTGTAGTTGCTTACGTGAGAAAAGTTTATTAGAATTTTAGCATTCCCCAGTCTTGCAAATGCTGTCTGAAAACAAAATTAAGATTTTTGGAAAGTATCCCTGGTCTCACACTGTGTTTACATGCAGATATTAAGGTGCCTCAATAACGTTCACTCAATTATCACTAAATATGGTTTATTTATACAGTGTACATGAGCATTGTAATTACATGTATTAGTCCACTTTTTGTTTTTTATTCATAAAAAGGATATGGGTAGGTGTTTATCTTATAATGAGTATCGACATAATATAGCAGAGGAGACAACTGCACATATTTTATATTTACACCAAATAATAGTTTTATCAATCATTGCAATCATTTTAGAGTAAGTGAGCATCTTTCATTCAGCTAATCGATCATTATTTTTTGTTAGTCTACGAGGTTATAAGCTTTTTAATACTAAAAAAGTTGCAAATGATTATACAATTAACGGGATTTCGTGTTACTGGAAGAGCGATAATATCGATTTAGATTTTAGAACTATGTACATTATATGTATAGTTTTTGCTAGCAAAACTACAAGTTTCACACGTATACTGTAGATATCCTCGGGGAATAGCGTTAACTACAACTCTTAATTAACTTTACAGGTATACATGGTGGAATTTATATACACTGTATGTATTTTTTAGTAAAAAGCATTTATCTGACATTGAAACCTCGATCTATTTAGCCCTGCTCCTCTGTGCTGTTTTTTTGTTTTGTTGTTGTCCACGTTACCAATTAGGAATTCCTTACAACAGGAATTAATTTACGTCGTCTAAAGTTTAGCTTGTTTAAAAAGTTGCAAGTCAAGCTAACCTGTATTAGTTTTCGTCTTTTCTTAACCACCTCACCTTTTTTAATTTAGTTTTTTTTCTTCTTTTTTTTTTTCTTTACCACTCTTAAGAGTTTCTGTACGAAAGCTGTTACCACTCAGAAAAGTTATCATCTTAATTAGTGATATTTAAGTTTCACTCTTTTAAGGGCCGGTACCGCCGGTTGCACCAACAAAGTTAAGCAAAACTCAATGTAAACTTCAAGTTAACAAAGGAAAAGCATTGCACCACGGAAATTAACAGTTAAACATATGGATAAAACTTGACCCAGCTAGGCAGGGTTAAAATAATGTCAAATTTTCAATGAATTATTCCCAGATTTCTTAGCTGCAGCCACCTTATCTGGAGACCTTTATCAGACGTACATGTAAAAGTAAAACAGATGACACAAAAGATCACCCCGCTGTTTAAAATTTCTGCGTTTGTAAAATAATACATTTTCACATAGAATACGACATACTGTGACAAACAATGATTTGATGATTTTTTTGGAAAAGTGTGGACATTCATTTATTTACTGAAATCACTGTTTTTATGTCAGTAACCTCATTAGGGTAATTAATTGAGTTTTATACGTTAATATACAAGATTTGCTAATGGACCGGTAATTAATATTTGAAAAAATTCAAGTTATACTGGAAACATGAAATAACGACGTCGTATGAAGACCTGTATTATGTGACAAATATTTGGATAAGAGCACGGATTATAATTGCTGTTTAATGACAAAAAGCAGTCCCATGCTCTTGAGTGCAAATGCCTTTTCACCTTTATCTTTCGAAAATGGCCAACTAGGTACCCTTGTCCGTCAATTAGTTTCCATCCACGGTCGCCTTTTTATGCCTTAATGGAAAGGAGATTGGCGTGGGGTGGTCGGACAGAAGAGGCAAAAAAATGCTGAATAGTCGTGCCAGGTGATATCCCACGAAGGAGGGGGGTGGAGGAGGCATCCATTGACCAGTTTGGCCAGGTGAAATGGGCAGGTCCGACAATCTAATCCTTATGCATTCTTGCGCGTCTCCTCCTCTCCACTTTAATAGCAAGCCAGTCCATATACTATTTTTATCTCGCTTTTCCACTAAGGCTATTTTTATTGACATCATCAAGTTCAAGTGCACTTTTGCAGGCTACTTATTCGAGTTTTATTGTTGTTTGTTTGTGTGTTGTTTTATGAAGAATGGCTTATCAGAAATTGTAGAGGCAGCCAAAAAATGCCGCGTAATTTTAAATTTACTAAATATAAGTGTCTCGTATATTTGGGGCCTTTAATCCTTGGTTTGGGGGTGAGTGATATAACGCGTATTAAGTTTATTAATGTGGTGGAAATGAACGCAATGAATTCGTATAAAACTAAAAACTCGACGGTGAATGGCAGCATCGTTAGTAACTAAATGTCTGCAATTGTTATTATTGTTATATTATTGTCATTTGGAAGAGGTGCAAAATTGTGTCACTAGACTGTAGAGGAAGGGTGAAATATTTCCCCTCTATTCCCATATATTGGTGAAAAATTCACCAATTTGTAGGTTTCGCTTACAATACAAAAATGGTGTGCAGAAAACGGACATATTTGATCGTAAACTTTTGATTGCAAAATGCAAAAATTCTGCAGAAAATTACCATACAAGTGATTGTTGTTGCAATCGCACAATTTTGCAGAATAGCAGTTCAAATTTTCTGCAGAATTCTATTTAGTTGTTTTTTATATGGGTTGGTTGGTTAGGAAATGGATCTTGTGATATATTAAAATTGCAACGATTCCTTTGATTTTGTTTGAAAGGTGTGTCGTACTGGCATTTCATATGTTTGAATTGAATGGATTATAAGATGGCTCCGAAATCTACAGGTGTTGCTAGGCTGTCCTGTACAGCATTTTGGGTGGGACGATAAAAGGACCTCATCTCTGACAAAAAACCTTTTAGTGTCCTCCCTTAAATTATACGAACGCAAAGTGTCTGAATGTGGTCTTGTTAAGCATCTATTAAAATGATTAATAACCCCGTCACATAATGACTTTCTATTCAACATGCTTTGCCAATTTAGAAGTTATTCGCCAAACTATAGATGGGGGGTTATAACAAAGAATCAAAAAAATAAGTCGGGATGATTCTAAATGAAATTAATAATTTAAATGAAATACCTTTAAATGAACCTATTTTTGTCACACAATGACGTCTTTAAAACAATTCATTGGAGACAACAAATCTTCTGTCGTACTTCTATTTTTCATGCCCCAGGGCTAGGTTGTAGTTTACCGCTAGTCGCGGGAAGCTTTTTGTGACCCCCAAAAGCGTTAATAGGCCCAAATGACATTCATTAGAAAACCAGTATGAGTGTTTTTTAAGGTCTTTTCCAGTGATCCATCCCCCAACTTTGTGTTGGAGACATGGACACTTGAGACGGTCCAATTAGTCTAGGCCTACCTACACCTTAAGGAGTTTTACCCATGCGACTATAGATGCATTCTTGATGAATTTACTTTGCTAATGGAATTTTTATTTCTTGAAGTAATACGAAGTGATAAGAGAAAATGGACTGTATAAATAAAATTCCTTTTAAAATCATAAATGAAGAGAGGATCATAATACACGTGTACTAAATATACTACCCTATATGCCAGGCTAGATTACTATATGGTGGTCTTATAATCGTTGTTCATTGCTAAAGCTTAACTTATAATGTACTTAATAACAATGGTGAAGTCTCCCCCCTTCCTCCAACTTTTCTACTAATGTACTTGTTCTGTTATACCCACTTGTAAGATGTTGTTCAACATTTTTATGCACAAATTCTTGTCATCAACCTGAAATAAGCCATATTTTTAATTTATCTTTTATTCAACACTATGTGCCAGGTTTTGCATAACTCGCTTGGCCAGCATTAAAACAAACGAAATCCATTCGTGCAATCGCGGTCGTTTTACTAATGGTAGCATGCCGGACAGGATAAATAAAAAAGCTTTTAGGGACATTTTGTTTTTTGTCACTAAAAGGGTTTGCATTTTTATGTGTGTGGAAAGCCAAATACTCGGCGTTTTATTATTAGTTGTTTTTGAAAATTAATTGCATCTCTTTTCTTTTTTATAGGTAAGAACCCGTGAATTTGTTTTTAGAAAAAACACATTACGTAATAGAATTTTGCAACATGTACATTAAACGTAAGGTAAGTTGAACTTGCATGCGTTTTTGTGTTGTTAGTTTTAAAATGCTACTAACGCACATTTATGATTTAACGATGATTCGCTAATGGAAAGTGGATTAATAAGTAAAAAGTGAAACATGTTAGCTGCCGTATTTTAGATGGATCAGACAGATTAAGCGCCCTTCAACAAAATCGAATCAGAAAACTTGGCCAAATTGTTTCCAAAGATGTCTTTATAGTGATGTCCTTAGCAAATTAGGCAATTAATTAAAATAAGGATAATTATAATTTTGTTATATCCTCTCATGGCTCCTGTTTTTTGTTATTAATATTTTAAATTAGCTTGGGATACCAATCTTATATGTTAAATTAAAATGTGATTCTCTTGACTTTAAGTACGAAATAACACGATTTGCAATTACCAATCCTATGAAGAACATTTTTGCTCTTTATATACATGTAAGATCATTTATAAATTGAATGTACATCAACATGTACAGTATGCATCATGCATGAAACACGTACCGGTATGAATTTTCTGAGCTGGGTTGTGCAAGAAACATCTGGTTTCATGTCACTATAACAAATTAAATATCGATTTATAATGCGCGTGCACGTGGTAATCATTGGAATTTTTAACGATGCATAACGATGCAGCGAAATTAATGTTCTTCACGTAAAAACTTACTAATTTGAACGTAATATAATTAGTGAGCCAGCTGGCCATACTCGTCTTTCTTACTTGTAATGTATTTTTCTTGAAGATAGGAATTGCTGCAGCTCGTTATTTCGATGAGAAAAAACAGATGCACATTTCTGAAAAGCATTTTGACCTATCCACTTAAGTTACTGACTTACGTCGTGCTGCGTTTTATTTATTTTCAAAAGAGTAGCCTATGTACAAACCCATGATTCGATAAATGTTGTGGATTTTGCCAGGACAATGTCTTCGACAGGTTTTAAATATTAAATAAAGATACGACGTTTGATCGTTATATGCTTCTACAATGTACAAGTGAACAATTGTATTGGCACTCAGTAGTCCTGGTTATTTCAGTGACTATGTGCAATATCAAAAAATCATCGGCTACTAAATGTCTGTTGGGTTTCTGCACACTCGTCTCGAGTGGCTCTTGGTCAAGTCATTGGGAATGACTTTTCCCCCGAGTACATTTTATGCAGCAAATACTCGTTTTTTGCCACTAATGGCACCATGCCTTCGGCCAAATGACATTTTCACTAATGCGTTTATTGGTGATTGTTTTTCCCTAATATACGTTCTTTTTCAAGGGTTTGGCAATGTTGGAATTTTTTCTGCGACATTGGACGCGTCTTCCTGTCTCACTTTGGCAGATGTCCTAGAGGTTATTTTTTTAGGCGAAATTGCTTGACCACTTGATTTTCCAGGGCAAGTTCATCGAACGGCCCTGTTGCCAGTGGGCGATCAGCGATATCTTCTTTTCCTTGTGCATTTTCATTGCCGTTTTCAATGATTTCCAATGACCAAAAAGAGATTCGTGGTTGATCGAGGTCGGTCAATACATGTTCTATATATGGTCAATATATGGACTAGAGGGGGAGGGGCAGTCAGTATGGACGTGTGATCTAAAAATTTAATTTTTATTACATGAGAGCCTGACAGTTTCCGACCACAGTGAAGCCTTTGTATGACGGCCACTCACAAGTATCTATTGTTAAGAACTTACATGTACATTTGTATAGTTGCCCAACATATGTTCTGATTTCTCACACTGCATATTTCTGCATGAAAATAGACAGGGAGTGATGAAAATGCTCAGAGGAACGTTATTATAATTTGTTAGTGTTAGCTGTTTTGAAGAGCCAGCATGTCCTAGTCAGTACAAGTACGAAATTTCAACGGTTTTGAAGCCGCCATTCTAGCATTTGTATTCAGTATAGAAAATCCATTGGTTTGACCAAATTGGACTTGACATTTTGTAAGGCTTGGTGGTGCACTCTTGCTTCGCAGAATTGAATGCGTTCTAGGGTATATGTATATTCATGAGACAACTTTATTTTGAGTGCTTCGCTGTAGCTCAGTGCTACAGCTGCATCATCGGTATGACAAGTCTTTGTTATCCTCTGATATTGCGCTTCACGCTTTTTTACCGACATGGCGCTGGCATGCCACTCTGTTCTGAAGTCCATTGTTTTCCACAGTCATGGCATAGTGACGGTGCTCTATATATTTGTTTATTTATGTGGGAAACTGTTAAAGGGGGGTAACCTGCAGCTTCTCTAGATCTGGCTGCTTTCATCTCCTCCAGAAAAAATGCGCGTCTTCAACTGGGCATATAACCACTAACCGGTTAACCGACTGGGATATATCTTTGACATTTTACAAGATTTTTGATTTGTGAACAATGCAGGGCACTTTTTTACCTGGCTCTCCGTGCCGCTCTTCTCTCGCCAAATTTACTGCCTTCATGAAGGGGCTTTGTTGAATGTGTTTCAGGTCATGCATAAAAGGCCTTCTTTATGTACTGTTATTGTTTCCCAGACTCCAATTGGGATTCCGCTACACTTGTCTACTGCCATGCGAAGGTTGGCCATGCTTCTCTGACTCCTATTTAACGTTTTCTTGTCTGCCTTCTTGCTCTGATGAGAGGACGACGTGTCCCAGGCAGCAAAAAGCGCATACCGAATGGTGGCGTGGACGTCGTTATTTATGAGTTTCATTTAAACATGTGGATGGCGGCCTCTTTGGCCAGGGAATATCATACGGCGAGAGACAACAGGCAGGCTGCCCGAGTGATGACATGTTATAGTCTGCACACGCATGATATGCATTTCCATATTAGGCGCATACTGTACCGGGAACCTTTACATTGGCACCTGATGCGCCATGGGATATGGGAATGGTTGGTACCCTTTTCAGTAGCTGGTACCCTGAACGTCTGCCAAGAAAGATCACGCCTTTCACATATCAATAGACTGGAGCAGGGTAACACTTAGCACACGCCATGACATATTTTTGCACTGATGGAGAAATGGTAACTTGAAGCATATAAGAACTTATCAGTATACATCCAATGACCGAAAATGGTGGAGGATGTCCAGTAACTGAAGATGCGTTGAGTCTTCGTCATGCCTTACACTCTAAACGGATAAAGTACAAATGTTGATCCTTAAAGGTACAAATGTTTTGAAACTATATGCACTTGTGTTCCTAAGGGTACACATGAGTCTACATTTGTTCCCATTCATATTGAACCTTGAGGTGCAAATATTTAAATCATTTCATTCCTTTGGTACATACAGTATATGATATATAGGGTGCAAATGTACATTTGTACCCCACATAAACTGCATTTGTACCTTTGCGGTTTACAGTGTAATTGCAAGGTTCATCAAGACCATAATCGTCTTAAATGGCAATTTTCTCTCAAAAAACTACTGAACCCTAGTGTACTTGTATCGCTGGAAAGCATCGAAAGTCTAAGTTTCTTTTTTTCAAATACATTAAGTATTACGTTTATAACTTTACATGTAGGATGGAGTTGCGTGATCTGGTATACTGCTGGATCCTGTAAGACACGTGGTTGTTTATTTGGCTGTAGTACAGATTAGTCCTGCTCTGGCTGGCAGTGATTGCCTGCGGTTAGGGCAGCTAAATAATTTAAAGAAATTACGTTTTTATGTTAGTTTAGGTCAGATAAGGTTTTGTTAAACAATAAACAACAAGTAGATAACTAGGGTCGGTAAATATCTTGTGCACATTTGGAGCAGCTAGGACATGCATGTAATCCGATTATCTGTGTTAGGAATGGTCCTGTTGAAGAGCGTTTTTTGAAATGGTTCTTTGAATCTTTGAATGATTGGATACTGAAAAACCGCACTCCCAGCTAGTTGTCGATTGATCTGTTAACGGGGTTATTTCAACAAGATAGCTCGTTGTTAGCGATGTTAACAATCTGTCATTCATGAAACAGTGTATACTGAAGTCAGACCCACTTGATCTTTCTTGTCTCGGTGTTATAAAAATAAACCGAACAATAACAGGAATGGCAACGAGGGTAGCAACTAGGTGTTGACGATTTGCAGGCACACAGAAGACAACATACCAGTTTATATAAGTTTAGACATCCAGAATTAGGTTTTATAATGGTAAAATGCTCATCTTGTTGATTTTTAAGTTTGAATCTTTTGTCGTGATGGTATCAGCGTGGGCCATTTTGATTTAGACTCAGCAAGGGTTGTGAAAACATCTCATGCCATACAGTACAACGAAGGGAAATTTTTGCGAATGGCCCACAGGTTGGGTCTGGGATTTGTTAATTGTGTTGTGTATCTGTGGGATGTTTACGAATATGTGTCTGCTACCATATGCGTTGTTTCGCGAAAATCAGAATCGAATTAACCTAAAGATGCCTCCCAGAATGGATGCTTGCACGACAACTTAAATTCTGATTTTTTTGGCACCCTTTGTGCCATGCTGTCATTTGACGTTACCAGATGATATCTCACCATTATATTGAAATTTAACGTCTTTGTTCGTGAATAAATTGTCCCCTTTTCATGTCCCCAACGTTGGCTTTGTACCTGCCTTTGGGATCTTTGTTGTTCAAGTGGGTTTTTATGTATTTCGGCTATGAGAAGCTCTTGTAGCAATGTAGCGGACAATGGATCTGATCCTTGTTGCATTTTTAGCTCGCATGGTTTTAACGGCTTTTCAATATGTTGGTCCCTCAAACTGGTTGCCATACCAACGGGCCGTATTTATGGACCTACCATTCTTGCAACGTTACAATGACCAAAATGGGGTCTATGGAAAGCATCTCGCTAAATGCAACTCGCTCATTCTCTTCGGGCTTTATGCCAAGTCGGTGTTTTGTCATTTACTCTTTTTGAAACTGTTTTTCAAAAACTTTTCTTCGAAAATGCCCCTTCTCGTTGCCATCCACATGGCTGTGAATGCAAGAAACCCCCACGGTTTTTCCGCTTGACCTGAACGCATTGAAGCTGCCTAGTTGGGATTTAGGGTTGCAAACCCAGGGAAGCAGAGCAGTTGGGCAAAAAGGATCGACCATGCAGGGGTCTCTGGGTGTCCTCAAAAGATCGCTTAAGAAATTGGTCGCAGCACAGTAACCAAACAATAACCTTTGACCATAAAGGTTCTCTTCAAATATGTGAACTTGCGTGAAATACCTCTGCACTGTGACATCCATTCAGAAACGAACTGAAGAAGAAGCTGACGACCAGCCACTTCTTTTCAATAAAACCAACTGATTTATGTTTGCCACATAGTTAACGTTTGATGTACAATCTGTACCAGGGTGCAGTGGCCATGTTTCCCAACCGCATGCAGAATACTTACCTTATGTTGTCTCGGTTTGTCAAGTCTTTTTTCTGCTGTAATGTCTTTTACGTTGTTGGCTAACGAAGCATTTCTTATGCAATTAGCATCTGTGAAGCTTTTTAACAGAAATCTAAATTTCCTTTTTTTTTTTTCGCAAAATACACCGCGAGTTGTGATTTTGCTGGTCAATAACCATCAAAATTGTTCACACTTTCCTATGCAAAAGCGTACGTTCAAATTCAAAACCTGAAAATGTCCACTTTGCATTCATGCATTTTACTCTTGCACAACTATCGCATTGGGCATCTGTGATAACATGTAGAAATAGGCAAGTTTGTTCAGCGCCTGCTTATAGAATGGAAGTATTTTTCGTGTCCAGTTAATAAATTATACAGCTGCAATTTAATTTTAATAATGTTTTTAGAAACAAAGATTGAATTACCTATCGACTGTGTGTGTGTAATATCATTTGCTCGAACACATTGCCAGTCAAGTTCAGAGTTTGTATTTTACATTTCTGGAAATCGGTTATTGGTGTTTTTAAAATACGAGCTTAGATTCTGGCTCTCGTGACAACAGCATTTCAGGCATATGTGAAAAGCAAAATTTAATTAGTTATAAATACATATTCGAGCATAAATTACCACCTATGGTGTGAACGGTACAGGTATTCAAACAGGAAATGTAGATTTTATAAAATGTTACGATAACGACAACCTTCAAACATGTGCATATAGGATAACTCGTACATGTACAAACAGTGTGTATACGAGGTAGATGGGAGAAAACAGAAAAGAAATCGGTTTTTTCCGTTTTGGTATAAACAAGCATATATAAACAAGAATACATGTACGACTTTTGTTGTTGTTGTTCTTCCTGGCTCCTGGATATCTACGATGCGTTACAAATAATCCCATCAGACAAAAGTTCCATCTTTGCTTTATTTTTTTGCATGCAAAATTTCTTTACTTGAGATTTTTAACCATTGCCAATCAGGTAGCTGATATTTTTTGTGATATGGCTGAGATTAGATAGATGAGACAGCTTGCATTGATTCGCTTTTGAATACTGATCTTGTTCTTAATCCATTTGCAAATCATATATCTTTTGAAGTTCAAGGTACGCTGACTGAGCTTAGAAAAGCAGAAGTACTTATAGCTGCTTTCGAGACACGTATTTGAATGGGATTACGTATAACGTGGTTCCTGGTCGTGGCGAAAATATCACCTTGACCTGTAAGGGATTATACGTACATGCCTCTTTTATCATCTTTCGAATTGTAAAAAAATGCAGAAAATACATCCAGGGAAGGTATTGAGTGCTCTTATTGTACTGCACAAACATACAAAAACATTGACTCATTGTTGCATCGAATCAATTTCGTGGGATCAGATGGAATGTCATGGCAGTGGTTCAATCAATATATTGCCATTTTTCAAAATTTGAATTGATTTGGCCGATGATATTCTCAAGGAAGTTTCGATTTTCTCTGTATTAATAAAGTTCAAAAGTTCCATGGAATTTATTGGTTTGCTTAATATTTCCCGGTATTTAATGATCAAAATAATTAACCCTTATGCTTTTAGTTATTCTTTGTTTATCATAAGAGCATCGTTGTTCGTTTTGCAATGAAATTAATCTATCCACATATATAATGATAATGTGTTTCGGTGTGTTTCTCACACTTAATTGCTGGGAAAATTTCAAGACCAATTTCGACCAAACTTATCCACTTGACACTCAGGTGGCATCCCAATGACGACTGACTCTCCATCAATATTTAACTAGTCTGTTACATATCTCATAACATTTGACAATTTATGGTATAACGAGTTCAAATGCCTTGGCATGATCCAAACCGGGTGCTAATTAATGCATATACATGTATAGTGATTGTCTTCATATTTGCTTACAGTATATACATGAACATTGGAAGGCTACTTCAAATACTAACGTTACACCAACTCCGCATTTAATTGATTGATAAACTGTACATGTATTTTAATTGTAGCACTGCAGGTAATAATCCCGAATGTGGGTCAACCAAAGGTGGGTTGAATGTGGTGCTGAAAAAACGTTAGCCATGGATCTCAGACCAGTAATTATCCGTGATTGATATGGCCAAACTAAACTTGTGTTATAAATATGCGTCACTTGTTCTATATATGATAGCACTTTATATAGGTTATAATTATGCCTGTATGATTATTACCAATATAACGATCATTTAACTCTTATTATTTCTTTTATTACCCTTATTACTTTGACACTGTTATGTTTAATACGAGTTCGCTGCTTGACAGCTGCTCTCGAAATACTCGTTAATTTCGTATCAATTATTTTATTGATTGTTAATGCAGTCCATTTTTATTTGTGTAGGTTTTTAAATGCCCACATAGTTTGTTTTATATCACGGAAAAGTAGTAGCACATAATTTTAGTTTGAAAATTTCATCTGTTTGACGAGATTTTAAATGCAAAAGTACGAGCTCGTAAATTAGTTTTCCATTCTGGTGGGCTTGCCAGTGACCATTTGCTACAGGCAGCTATCGTCATTGCAGACATGTCATGTCAGTGAATAAACCAGCTTAGAAGGTTAACCACTTTTTAACTAAGGAGCAAGTTACTAATTTAATTATAAGCATGCCGAATGAGGCAAACTGTTGCAGTACAAATTCGTTACGCTTGCCTGATAATTGATAAATTCAAAAAACAGCTTTATGCCTATATCCCAAGTGATAAGCACAAATATTTAAAATTTATTGTTATAATTGGGTAGGTCACCTTTGCAGTATTTGCAGTTTTTTCAACCCCTATATATGGAAATGCAAGTACAGTAAGAATGGCTATATCATGTACACTGTACTTAAATTAGTATATAAGGTTTCACACGTCATATTTGCTTCTTATTTGTTATCCTTAGTGGCCAATGGACATCCATATGAAATAGGTATTTGCATATCGGGCATTTTCTTTGGGACTGCATAGCTAACTTAATTGGCTTTCTTCGTTCTAAGAAATATGGACCACTTTTCTGAAATAGCAGTTTGACTCTTTTCTAAAAGCTCCAAAGTGGCACCTACCCACTTAAGATCTTTTCTCATATCTTTACACGAATTCAAACCTTGCTCTTGATGAAGCTAGAACAGTCCTACGCCGCTAATGGTATGGTCATTTGTATGCAACTCACACACTACACGATAACCCATCTTGATGTGGGCCTACATACTGTCCATGCACACCTGTAGCTAACCTGTCTGCCATGACAATCTGAGGCTCGACTTGCTGGAGATGGCAACGTTTTTCATTTCGCTAATGATCCGATTCAGTTATGGTAAAGTGTGTCACTGCAACAAGTCTGCTGTCCCATAGCATTGTCTGTAATCTATATATCGTCGAAATGAAACGCGTATCGGGCCACAAGTAGTTAAAAATCTTTGCTAAATCCTAAAAAATGACCTTATTCTTAAAAAAAGTTGTACAATCAGGGTTCATGCACCTGGAAAGTCATGGAAGAGCAAAATGTTCAGGGAGAGTCAGGGAAAATAAGTTTTTTCAACAAAATAAAATTAAAAAATAAATCCCATCCTAAAAAATACCCAAAAAATATTTTTTTACATTTTTATTAATTATTTTGATATTTCTGCTGACCATTTCCAAAAGTTGATATTAATAAACGTTATATTTTTCTCATGAGCAGGTTTAAAAAAATATTCTACACGATTTATAAGTCAGGGAAATTTACTTAGGTTGTCAGGGAATGTCAGGGAAATGATTTTGTAAATTTGAGTATAAACCCTGACAATGTTTTCTCAATAATGACATCATCACTGGCAGGGGATAGGGGCATCCGAAAATGATGACATAATAATTGAACGCCCTGACGATTTTGGCACCTGACCGCACAAGGCGGGGTTAAAGAGCCCGACACAGATGGCGCCACTGGCGTTGCTTTTTCCCCCAATTACACGTTCCCCTGCACGACCTAAGGTAAAGCTGGTGCGCATTTTAGTCGAATGACTCGTGGCTTTAACGTCCCATGCTTCCAATTATGACTTTCAGATTTTTCGGCGCGATTTCGACGAACAAGAGTATCCGAAAAGTGAAAAAGTTCAATTCTGTCTGACGTTTTAGGCCGTGATGTGGGACAGGCGCACGCTCGCCGAGTGCGTTGCCTTCTTTGTCTTTTTTACCTGCTCAGAAGATACCCAATACACCTTTAATGTAATCCCCTGAAGTATAACCCTGGCTACCACCGCCTTTACCTTCGTGGCGCTGCTTGCATGTCCTTTAGCAAATTCCTTCTAGCCAGCATTTAGAAAGTGGTGCTGCTGGACGTCCGCTTTTTGCAAGTCACTTTCGCATATACCATATACTTATACACACCGGTTGGCTTGGCAAATAGGCACCGGAGTTTTAAAAAAAATTGGGGAAAAAACGGGACGATGGTGCCTGCCTGCTTGGTTAGGACGTGATACTGATGAGGGTGGCTTAACTATGAGTGAACGTTTTTGACAGGTTCCACTCCGTAGGGAGCAACAGCTCCCAAGGGTGTAAATTCCAAGCGAATCTATATTTTATTGTATTCCTCGTTACCATCCGAGCGTTTTTCACATTTGCAATCGTGCGAGCAACTTTCCTACTAAGGCAAACTTATTACATGCACTCATCGACGATGTCATACTGCCGCCATTTTGTAGAAATAATGCTCAATTTTGACCCGGGAAAAGCTAGGGAAAGCCGATCGGATAATTGTATTACTTTACACTAGGTACGATCATAATGTTCTACCATCATTACGAAAATTCATTTTATTTACGAAAAATAAAAAAACTGTTAGTTACAAGTTACAGCTCCTAAACGTTTTGTTTCCTACAGTTTATCACGATACCAAATCACCGATTAGTGTTAAGCACCGTAGAAAAATCATCCATTGTTTTTCGCCATCGATGCCATATTCAGAAATTGCTCATAACAAATTAATATTTGCTGACAGGGTCGGCAAAAAAGCAATATTAAGGGAACCAATAAATGTTGATTAAATATCGATCGAAAAAAAAATGCGGATTATGCTTTGCCAGATTGTTCTTATCCAAGTATGCGGTATCAGAAAACGCCTGTATGTATGTTTAACACACTCTGATATTTGCATACGCGTAGTTTCACATACAATCGTAATGTGATTGAAGGAAAAGTTCGTTTTTGCATGAAAATGCAGGGAATTAAGGGGAGCCATATTGGCTATTTCCGTGTTTTTTCTCTCCTCCGAATAAGATATCGGCGTCTTACTTTCCCACAATTAACTTCGAAATTCTTTTATAGTTTGCCCATATCGGATTTCTTCCCATTATAGTGAAAAATTGAACTCCCCGAACTTTTAGCAAGGCTCGTCGTGTTTTCATTGGCTCGAATCCGGCAGCATTCTGGGTGATGTGATTAACACCTTTTCGCAATTTTGAGATGCCCACCTGGCCCCCGATACTTCCTCAACAGATTCCCTTTTTAATGGATTTATTAAATTTATGGGTAGCTTTGTTCTAACCTGTTTAACCCTTGCCTAATTCGGGTCATGTTGTTTAGCCCATCGTATGTGGCGATCGTCTGCCCCCTGGCCCTTGCTGGCAACATGTTTGAACCTACCGGTACCATCACGTCCATTTTATAACATCAAACCATCCGTGGCCAAGGTGGGTCATGCTCTAGCAGCTCATGGTTGGAATCATCTGTAGACATAAATTATATTTGATGCAGGCTCTCCTGGGCCATCCGAAGTACGGAGGAACACTTCGTCCTGGGTTATGCTGTCTGTTTTGAACATTAATGTGCGATGTGATTTGTGCGATTCGCGCACAAATATAAGTTCCTTCTTCCTCATGCATCCTGTATTACATGTACATGTAGCTGAATTCATAAGGAAAAATGAATAGTTAGATTTTTGAGGGGAAAACCAAGGATGCATGAGTTGTATGTAAATCATATAACGGGAAATGAATTCCAGACTTAAGGAATTGTTCGAGAATCAGTGTTGAATAAGACACTTTTTTAAAGGATTTCTCATACAATCCTTGGTTTGATGTACGTGTATCTTGAATCAAACCACCCCCTGCTGATTGACAAATCAAGTACATTCAAGTCAGGTAAAAAAGAGTAAATCAAGTTTACGTCCATACCTTACTTATGTTGAGAGCTTAGTCTGCATGTGAACGTAGTGTACTTGAAAGCGAAAGAAATCTAGCCAATTTGCAACTTGTTTTAGAGAATTTTTTTTCTCATGAGGAATTAATTTGTATAAATTTCTCTTGTTTTGTTTTACGTTAGACAGTTGAGCCTGGTAATTTTAATTTATACACGTTAACACATGAAAAGGAGAATGTCTTTCTTAAATTTAAACCGTACTTATACGAGCGCACAATGATAGTTTAGAATTGCAAAATTTATGAAATTTAAACAGCTAAGACAGAACCAGCTTTGTAATTTTCAAAATGAACCAAAACGTACAATATTCGGACTGCTTGCTTATTGTATAACATCTGGTTGTTCTTCTGGTTGGGTTGTTTAAAAGAATTGGAAATCTATCGGTATGGAGTCCATTATGGGAATCTTTTCTTGCCATCAAAGTGATGGATGGTTATAGTTGGCCAAAGAAAGATTCCTTCCAGGCTGTATCTTGATGGGTAGGCCTATCTTTTCATCACAACATCACCTGTAACGCCTCCAGGTGATTGCTGAAGTTCACTACCAAACTTTTCCAACTCTATATTTTGCATGTTTGCATCCGGATGATTTCATGGCCTGTATGCTTCGTGTTTTTCAAAAACCAAAATATTATAACCCTGTCTGTGAGTGGGAAAATGGAGCAACTTTATAGAGGATTTTCCATACAGAATTGAAACATAGTAAAACCGCCGTTTTTTCTACTTTTTTTAATGCTTACTGACATACCTGGAGGAGTGCAAAATGCCCTCCCATGGAGCTGGACAGTGCAATGCCTAGAGCTGCTCGCTACTGCACTTCCACATTCTGGACCAGAAAGGTCGCCATCCTAGCAGTTCCTGGTTCAGCAGATGCTGACTTATGAAACCACAAAATTGTTAACCCTTCCAAAGGAGAGAATATTTCTCTTGTTTAGTCATGCACAAAGAGTTGCTGCACATGACTTTGCAGCCTTAAACCGTTTTTTAGTGTGTTTCTAAGTCATTAGAATCCCATGGCTGTGGAATTGCAGGCTGAGGTATAAACTACTAGCATCTTGAAACAAAATCTCTTTAAAATTTCCGATGCGATGAGATTTATGTGATGTCTTTACATTCCAGTTAAGATGCGATGATATTTCTCCAAGTTGACATGCAGACGTTGAATGTAATGTAAACCTGTGCTTAATGCTTGAGATTTGGCATGGGGGTAGTTTCATTCGGGACATACAAGCTTGACTTGAGCTGACCACCTGACTACCTGTTACCTGTGTTAATGGTAACTTTAACATCAGATGTAGCGAAGATTCCAAATGTCTACTGTAGATTAGGCACTATAGCAAACGTATGGGGAAAATACATATATATACAGTGAAAAATGTAGAGGCCCAAAGACAAGTCCTTGTCCTTGCTGGCCAGGCAAAAATGTGTAGAGTTGAACCCAAATTG
>JAQFYZ010000118.1:0-71237 GCA_034695085.1 Cylindroiulus punctatus | reverse complement strand
AGCCAGCCCAGTGGCCAGCACTTCCAACTAGCCGGCAACCCAGCAAGAAAACATGCACCGTGTGCAGCAGGCTTTACACGTGGTCCTATCAGGTCCTATCTGTTTTTCGCCTACTCGCGTGTGGTGCGCGAGTCCTAAATTGGGCTCTGATTGACGAAGAGCATTTTTTCGGATGGCGGTCCAAAAATAGGCCTCTCACTCTGGGGGAAAGTAAATTTCGACCGTGTTGGAGAAACATAACTAACAGCGGGGTTATTTTTTTTTCGGCTTCCCATCATTCCAGTTTGATGGCTGCTTACGTTCTCTCCTTATTTGCTGCTTGGCTGCCATCACGCTAACAGCTGATTGTTTATTTCTTTATTTCTCGAGTTATTTTCGGCTGTTTTTTTAGGAAAACTCCATTCCTCGGGCCACGGTTGCGCAGAAACAATGGAAAAAATGGAGAAAAAAAATATTCATGAAAAACGAATAAAACCCGGGATATTTAGGTGCGAAAATCCCCAATTTCTCCTATTGTGTTTTCGGCCATTGGAGTGAGGAGACGATTGCAAATTCGCCATTTTCGAGCTGGTTTTCCATCAATTTCTGGCGCATTCCTGCCGTTATTGTCGCGGACGTCCCCGCATCCCCAATTTCCCCGCTCAAATTGAAAATATGCCTTTTTTTGAAATTGCATTTTTATTGCCGCCATAAAAACGCAATTGGTTTATTTCCTCGAAGAGAGCTACGGCGAGGAAACTGCTGTTTCTTTTCCCAGCGGTGTGTTATCGTCCGCCTACGCCGTCGAGGTATGACAATGGATGCGCGTTTGCGATAGATACGCCTAGACGGTTTTAATATCGCTTATGAAACGTCCTCTTTTTCCATCGTCGCATTTTTCAAGGATCATCCTGGGAGGGGGGCGCGAAAGGTGGCGAGACCGTTTTCGGCACCGATGTTTACCCGATTCGGCCCGTTTCATGTGCGCCGATAAGGTCACCGGAAGGAACCACGGTCCAGGGGGCCCCCTCGCTTCCTTTCCTTCCAAACGTAATTTTACGACTTCGCCGACCTGGAGAACGGGAGCAGCGCGTAATTGAACCAGCTACTAACGTCGCGGAAATTGAGCAGATACCGTCTTTGGCGATACCTTCCATGAAATCCTTACGCAAAACACTGCTGTTTCATATCTCGTCCATGAATCTTCGGCTGTGCCGCAGGAAGTGGGCTTCACCTTACGACTCGTAGGCTGGCAGTGATTGCCTGGAACGAGGAAATTACGGCAATACCTCGCTTTAAGTAGATTCACTTATAAGTTCACTCATCCTACCCCATTAATCAATTGACACCACCAGGGCTTTACGTTCACAATTACAGACTGGGTGGTTTTGGTTACTTCTGAATATTCTTCCCTTAGTAATTTTTTTGTTTATTATTTACCGTTTGCAACCATAACAATAAAAATCGTCCAATAATAAAAGTAGGCTTAACATTTCTACTCTGGAAATGTGTCATTAATTCGAAAATGATTGTGAAAAAATGACGTGAAAGTGAGGCATCCCTGTGCATTTTTTTAGGTTAGGTTTGACGGTATGAGAACATGCCAAAACTTCTTATGGAATTCCACGTCCTCTCAAAATCCAATAAAATTAGGTAATTTCGACTTGCTATACTTACAGTTGCATAGTACAGCTGTTTATTTGGAACGGGAAGGTGTTTTCGTTGAGATGTAGGCTTTCAAAGTTGGTAAAAATGCGTATGATTCAGTGAGAAAGCATTCCGCCCGACTCCCAATATGGCGGCGCCGTTCATTTAATGAGGATGGGTTATATAGTCAGGTTAGTTCAAGGGGTGTCAGGGGGCACCCACTTACACAACACAAACTTTGAAAGCTAATATCTTAACGAAAATACCTTTCTGTGCTTAATAAACATCTGTATACTAAGTAACTGTAAGTAAAACAAACCGAAATTACCTAATTTTAATGGATTTTGATAGTGCATTGGATTCCAGACTCGTTCCCTTCTGTCACGCTTTGCTTGAAATGTTGACATTTTCTACATAATATTGGGCGATTTCTTTTCTCCACTTCCTGGTTGATGCTCCATATGAAATATGGTCGACAGTGACTAAAATGTTCTTTTGCTAAATTCTGTGATAAATAACGTGGATTTTGAGAAAATGTTGTATTCTTTGGTTTGATTTCCGAAGAGATTCCGCAAGCTCGCAGAGCAGGTTTATGGAACAGGGAATTCTTTTTTGGAAGCTGGACGTTCTAGAACAACCGAATCTAGAACATCCTATCGTTCTAGACGATTCTAAGGCGATTAATTTTAACTTTGCCTCAAAAGTGATCATTTTTTTGTAAAACAAAAAAATTATGAATGATGAATGTTTTGTGTACGTGAAAATGTCCCCACTCCACCATGACGTGATATTTCGCTTATCGTCCGCCAAAGCTGTTTCGCAAATTCGCAGTTTTCTGTTGAATGGAAAAGCGAGGTCATTGCATCGTGAATTGAATGATAAAATTGGAGTCGAGATGCGTCCAAAAGAAAAAGGTCCGGTTGCTCTCCCAATCGTAAGTTTCTGACTTTCCAGCTCCACATTATCATAATTTCATTTTGGCATAGGTGTATTTTTCTCAATCGGGTAGGCCAACCGGTTGTGCCAGTCTGTCTGCGTGCCTATTTCATTGTCTTCCTATTTTACCCCCTTAGCTACGTCGTAAATCGGGTTTTGTTTGCATCTTTTTTTTTCTGGTTTTCTCGAGCATTTCGCTAAGGTGAGAAATGTTTGCTCAATTTCTTTTCTTGTCTGGCTTATGGAAAGTAAAAGAAACAGCCTCGAAGGAGGCAGGTAAACTCAGGGTGGTGTCTACTGGTATTGGAAGTCATGGTAATCATGATACAGTGTAGCCATATGACCATGGAATTTCTCTTAAAATGGGTGAATTCTACCGATGGATTTTCAAGCAAGGGCAGTCATTTTGATATACAGTGTAGAACACCATTGTTTCACCGCAAATTTACAATGTTTGAGTTGTGTGATTACTGAAGCTGGAAGGGGGAGGGGGGGAGGTAGGTAATCTAACCATCTGAAATGGTGTATCACCCTAATAAAAGTTTCATCTTTGATGGTGGTTGGGGGCTTAGGTCAGATAATGACAAGGAGGGGCTGAGTCATCAATCCAGAAAACGCTCTGAACCCGACATATGATCATTATAACTACATTGTAATTTTGCCATTCATTTTATCTTCTATAAATGGCGTATCTAAAGCATGAGTAGAGCTGTAGGCCTATAGTCATCCCGGCAAAAGAACGAAAAAATGGCGTCGTTCAGACCAATAGGATGCAATTTCCTGTTTGCGATTCGTCCATCCAGTAATATAATATCGAGCATGGCAGCCATTTTCCTCTTACCGCTGAAACTCCTGAAGCAGTACATCGATAAGCCGAATCTCTCTGATTGGCTGTAAAATTTTTCGTTCTTTTGCCGAGACCACTATAACTCGTGCTGGTGATGATGTCTTTGCCATTTGCCTAGAAAGTGTACATGTGCGCAGTTACTGCGTAACTCATCAGAAAAAGTGACTGTGGCATTATGACTGTTATCGTTGACTCGTAAACCTTACGTAAGGGTCATTTAGTCGCTTTTCATAGCGTTTGGCAATGATGTTTATTTTAGCGAAGCGCCCGTCAGTCAGTCAGTTTTATAGCATTGAGCTGATCGTTTAATCTCATTTCCTGCTTATTTTCGTCATTGAGTTTAAGCCAATCTGCATGAAATCCTTTCTTGTTTAGCTTTTGAATTTGGAGTGAATCGGATTCGCCCGGGTTGAGAGATTAAGTGCTGGTCGATTCAGTCGTCATTCAAATGATTCCAATGATAATCCTTGAAATGATTCAGGCTGTCCTACATGCCAACTGGGCATGACATACAGCCCGGCATTCGTATTTGTTGGTTTTCAACCGATTTTTCTTTGATTTATTATTATTGTTAACAAATTATCTCGATTGCATTGTTCGGTCATTTAGGACGAGCTGATTTCAGTACCCTCAAAAGAAACGCTATTGTACCTTTCGAAAACGATCCCCCAGCACCAAAAGTAGTGAAATTTTGTTGCAAAGGTTAAGGATTGTCTATTGTACATTTTTGATCTTGTGGATATGCGTGCTGTGCTACGGATCATGCCCTGCTCCAAATTTGCACAGCATTTATATTTCAACCTCTTACAGTTATGCAATAGAAAACATATTGCGAAGAAAATGTGAGATATTGCGTACCTACTGGCCACGTGCTTGGTTTTTTTGTGTCTAACCTATGTTAACCTAAACAATCTGGACTAGCCATATTTTGATAAGAAAAATTCTTCAAGGAATAAGTTCAGCGTAGATGTGTGTGCAACGTGATCGTTCCATGTTTGTTCCGCCACCTGGTGGTAGTTTCGTCCACGCTACGCTAGACGACAATGGCTAATAGCCATCGTTGTTCATGGAGAGTGCAAACGATGATAAGCCACTCTAATTGGTGGAGAGAATTAGACTATAACTCAAGTTTCAAACGAGTGCAGTGCGAATTTTATTTCTGTTGAGCTTTATTTTTTTTCTGCTCGCTCGAAACGAGATTAAAAGCAATTATTGATGAAAAAAATTAATTGAAAGTGGAAGAAATTGTGTCAGCCGAGGAGGCCTAGTCTGTTTTCGTTGTTTCGGTCGTCGTTTATTAGGGATACATTTTTATCCGGCTTCTCCTCCCCTCAAATCCTCATTGTTCGCACTTTGTGGTTTGAAAACATTTTTTGTTGTGGTTTTTTTCTTTCGTTTTTTGTGAATAGGACTAGCCTAGGCGTTTTGTAATTTTTTTTTAAATGTAAAGAGGACGCGATCTGTGTTAATTTCAATGTAAAGACCAATGACCGCCGAATGCCCTTAGGCGGTCGGACTGGTTTATTTTGAATATGATAAATATGTAGAAGGTGATTTGCACGACACGTCCCCCTTTGCCCTTAAATACAGGGTTCGCCTCTATCAAGCGCCCCCCAGTTTTCAAGAAATGGTTTCATCTAGCTGTCATATTGTTAGATGAAGCCAGAAAAAACTATGATTATACGATGGGTCTACCTCCTTCATGGTTATAAGGCTACGTACTAGCTCCAGACAGATGGATTGCTTCCGCCTGGTGCTTCTGGAAATGACGAAAATAAGATGGTTGAGGACCGACTTTTTGAATGGCCCTTCGCGAGTCCACCTGCGTTTTTGATTCAGGTGTTGCTTTCTTCACTGTTAATCGTGGACAATCTGTATATTATTAGACAGATGGTGGTGCTATTGTGCAAACGATAATTAAGTCATATCAATGTTCGATGAGATTTTATTCGCCTTTGAAATATGCCTGTAATCACAGTCCACCAAATACAAATGCTTAAAGTCCATATAGCATACGTTATACGTGTACATGTAAACACGTATCGATAAGTGTTCGTATGTGCAAAAATGAATGAGCAATATGATTTGTCCACAGCAGAAAATTAATTCAAAAAAGTGCCATTATGTTGCCATTAATGGCAAGAAAGTACCATCCTGGAATGCACTTTTATGGCAGAAAGTAGGATCTGATGAAAGTACCTTCTAAGTTAATTTTATAGATGGATAAAATGTTGTTCCACAAGGTCAACAATTTATGTTGCAGTTAAAATCACATTTAAAAGGCAAAAATGTGTTCCAAATTTTGTTGGATTATAGACATGGATATGGAACTCAGTCTTCAGGGGATGCACAGTTGAGAAAGTCGTACATATACAATGTAAATAATTTTAAGTTGTACATTATTATGATCAGTTTTGGGTAATTGATTTGGGAACCAGCAAGGGGTTAGTTTGGTTCACCGGCACTATTCCCGGTGTTGCGTAAAACATGTTAAGCACAAAAATAACACGTAAAATTCACGTGCTTTTATTGTAATTGCAATTAATAGCAGAAAGTGCCACTTTTCTGCAGTTAAGTGTTTCTTACAGGTGCTTTCTACCACAAATGTGCATTCCAGGATGGTACTTTTTCCATTACTGGCAAAATAATGGTACTTTTTTGAATTCATTTTCTGCTTGGTCAGACTGCAGTTGATTAACATGACCTTAATTTACCCATTGAAATATTTCGACGGAATAATGGGCAGGGGGTGTAGAAAAATAATGAGCAGTATGGTTTGTCGTTAATGGACAGCCCCTGGCTCACTATTAATGACTGTTGCTTGCCTTTCGCGTGTCTGCACATTCAGTTCCGGTTGGATTAAATCTCTGAAAACGAATTGAAACAACTGGCCCAGAATTAATTTCCCTGCGCTGTTCCCATTGCGCTGCATGGACGGATTAATCGATAAATACTTTTCTTCTCCAAATCTTTTTATACATTATGGCGATGGCATTGCACGCTCAGATCCCCCACCTGGATTTGCGGCAATCCTTTTTATATTACTTTCCATATCCGAGTTAAGCCAGTCATCGAGGAGGCGTGGGTTGAAACGATGTTATGGAAACGTACCCATTTTTTTAAAAAAAATGCAGAAATGCAACGTGCTCGAGATAAGCCTGCAGAAATAGCAATTTATTGATAGTCATCGTTGGTAATGATCCGTTCTAAACGCTCGTCTACAGTCTTGATATAATTGATTATCAACCGTGATTTGATATACCTGGAGACTTTCGTTTTATCAAATGCTGTTGCAAGATGTCAGTTCATAGGCGTAATTAGCTAGATTAGGTTGATTGGGGCTCGTTGAGGGTAGCTCACGATTCATTGCCAGATAGTATACTCTGTACTCAAAATGCACTGCCATATTTTTACCCTTAAATTCTTTAAGCCCAACTAACATACCATGACTGACCTCAAATTCAAACAATGCACTCAATGGGGTGCATTTCATGCGTTGCACCCAAACCAATTATTTGAACCAAAGTTACTCAGATTTACAGGGTGTCCCAGACCTGGAAAACCAGCAATTGTCAGCCAAATGAAGACGAATGATGACATTGGGTTGAATCCATCATTCGTGATGCATACACATGTAGCTGAATGTACAGTGGTGGACAAAACATATGCAACTGGTTGATAAATGTTTTCAAGTTGCGAAAAAAAATATATTTATGGCTTAAACTTAAGAAAAAAACCATATGGATAGCTGCATGTATGTTAAATATATATAATAATCAAGAGAAATGTACAGAATTTATTTGAATTTCTGAAAAAAAAATAAAAAAATTTTGTCCACCACTGTATATGATATAGATAGATATGCGGAATAAAATTTAATTAGTAATATAATTTTTATGAAACATTGGATCAATTCGAAAAAAATGTTTGGACTGTGATTATGTCACGAACGTATTTCGCGTAATTAAACGCCGCTATCATCTGGGTTTATTGGATGCAAATCCTACACTTGAAATTATGTTCATTGATGAAATGTAAGAATATTGCAGCGTGCTATTGTGAGTTAAGGCTGCTAGGAATTTTCGGTTTCTAAAACGTGTTATTTAAGTTTGCTACTTTCTTATGCAGTATGTCGTTCTTGTTTATCAATCAACAATAATTGGCATATATTACATTGACGATGGAAAATACGACGTACAGTATGACATGTCATATTTTCCAATTTTCAATGGTAGGGTGGTTTTTCGTTCGTAAATAATTTCGTTGCTTCTTAAATTATTTTTCTAAGCTACTTTCTATAAACAACTGATCGTTTGGAGCTGATAGGCTAGTCGTAATTTCTGTACCGCCCCCACATCGACATAAATAATTAATCGCTGCCCATGAATTTCAGGGGACTTGGATCGATCAATTTTATTTCTCCCCCGCAATCAAAACGACGCCCTCGCGGAAATTTCCACGATGCACACCCGGAAAAACTAAAAATAAACCCCGGGGAATGCGTTATCGGATGTCGGGATTTGTTGTTTATTTGCATTATCGGCATACCTGGAATGCTCGCTAAGATACAGGGTGAGCGGCGAGTCTCAGCCCAGGAAACGAAACTAACTCATCATTGGGCTGGTGTCCTTTTGAGGGCAGAGAGCCAAAGTAACCAACCCCCTAATCATTGCCTGGGTGGCCGAAGAAACTTCGAATTAAGAATTTTTGTATTTATTAAAATGCGATTAGAAATGACACATGGGCTCACGAAGGTGATCTTCCCCTAACGGCTGGTGGGCTGACAGTGATTGCCCCTCCGTAGGGGCAGCTGAATAATTAAATCACGATTTTATGTTAACTTAGGCTAGGTACAAAATAGGAAGAAAAGAAAATCAAGAAACGCAAATGCATAATAAGGATCAATGATTGATTTAAAATGCGCTGTACTATGCATATTTCAATTTTTTTGCGTTTGGAGCAAGGCCTAAAGACCAGATTTATTTTTCAAAACTGAATCGCCAGCTATGGTTAAACCATCACCTTATGTCATTGCCTCAAGGGATGGGACGTTATGATGGCCTTCATGTCCTGCTCCAAATGTGCGCAATTTGAAATAAGCATAGTCCCAATGTCATCAATGCCCTCAAATGGCTTCATCATTGGAATTGAGAGTTACTGTCATTGGGGCATCATCATCCCCACCATCCCATAAGACTATGCCGTAATACTTGAACGTTCCCCCATGGACTACCAAACCTCATGAAGCCAACCTGGACATAGAAAACACAGGACTAAATGGCTTCAACATTTTCACTTTCACTAGATCTGTTTGAAAGATCAAAAAAAAAAAAAAAAAAAAAAAAAAAAAAAAGTACATGCAAACACTACAGGGTGGCTCGACAACACAACCCCTGACGTTGTCTCGATGGTGATTATTGCTCTACGCTATTGGATGATCACCTGTTCCTTATTATATACACCCACGCGATGCTGGTGTCAAGCACTGTGGGCTTTTGAACCACTATGGCCGTGCCACTTGTTTTCGCTGCTATTTGACCGAAGCTTTTTCTTTCTGTAGATTGCCGGAAGAGCGAGTGTACGAACGTTCTAGTCATTACTATGAGCGCCCTCCAGAGCGAGAAGCGTACAGACGGTCAATGAGCTACCATGAAGACGAACTGTACCAGGGTAGAGGGCGGCCCAGGGAGAGGGCTTATCGAGGGGGAGGAGGAGCCACCGCGGGATCAGGGGGAGGAGCCAGCGGGAGCGGAGTGGGAGCGCCATCTGGAGGAGGGTCCGGAGGAGGAGGAGGAGGAGGAAGCAGTAGCGTCGGTAGCAGCAGCAGCAACGCCGGGGGAGGAGTCAGTGCTGGAGGAGGAGGAGCCGGAAGCGGAAGTGGCACGGGTACGACACCTGCCGGGTATCCAACGCCAGCAGACAGGTAAGACATGGTCATGCGTTGAAATAACCATATCCAAACTGCTCGAATTGCGATCTTGTCCAAGTAGCAGCAACGTGGTAGTTTCCCCCCTTAAAACTTAGCTCCTCCCACTAGACATTTGTGTGTCCAAGTTCAAGCCGCTAATATTTGAAACTCAGAGCAGAAGTTTTTCAGAGCTCATTATGAACAAATTACGGCCAATAATGCGGCATGTGCCTTCGCGGGATCTTGCGCACCATTAGCTGCTTCGCACATTTCAATGAGTTGTTGTGCTGAGTTGGGTATTGGCAAATGTTGTAAGCCAATTAGTTGTGAAGCAGACAACTCCTTTCTGATTGGCCTGATCCCAGAAACCTGCCGTCAAAGGTGAGCTACTGTCAACTTGATGCAAACATGTAAAAACCTTCTCTCGGGGCGGGGTTAACTAAGTGGGAGGAGCTTGAGAATGTTGGCGCAGCATGTTGCTGCTACTCAGACAAGTGGTGAGGGGCTGCGAGGAAGCGCACCACTGCTGGTGCTGGAAGGGCCAGACGTTGCTTAACTTCGGGGATCGGACGAGAATGTGTTGTCAGCGTAGTAGGACCGCTGAGGTCGACTACACTGTATACATGAATGATCAAAAGTATTGGGACAGCTGCTTGTACAGTTTCCATATCAGTTCGTTCAATGGCGAGGCATTCGCCACTCTCTGGGAAGACCTTCCACTGGATTATGGCTCCAAAATCTAGCGGAAAGTCTTCCAAGAAGAGTTGTAACTGTCATAGAAGCAAAAATGTAGCGAACACCTCACTGATAAATGAACACCGTGCACAAACAGATGTTACGGTACTTTTGATTTTTGTGTTCAGTTTATTATAATGTTATGGTACATCCATCCATACGTACGCATTTATTGATATTAAAAAAGATTATCGTTATTACGGCTATCGGTTATAACGACCGAGAATCCTAAGGTTCATGGGATGTCGTTATAAACGATTTCTACTGGATGTCCCATTGAAATTCAAGTTCCCAATTGGGATATCGACCGATTAGCACTCGTGTCTGATGCCCTTACAAAAACCTTTTGTTGTTTTTTTCAATCTCGACGTTTTCCTCATTAAATAACCACCGTCTGGTTGCACGTTATCCGAATAATACAACTGTACATGGTCGTCGCCTCGCAAAAACCTCAGATTTTGTTTTGTTGGACTCGGTTGTCGGCCGTTGCCTGGGTACGAACGCAATTATAGCAACACGTCTTCGGAGCCAACGTGGAAATAAATGCACGTGTTCTGGTTGCTCGGTTTCGAGCACTTTAGTCGTACACAACGAAATAAAAAGCAACCGGAAATTTCTGGTATGCCGTAAACAAGTCGACCGATCGATACCAAACAACAATGAGGAATTGGGGGCCTTGCATAAACGACGTCCAAGGTTGCAGGGGGAAGGGGCTGGTTAGGCTAGGTCAGACAGCTGGAATTGTACACTTTCTGAACACAGTGAAACCTTTCTATAACGACCACTCAAGAGTGTCCTTTACTGACTACAGATAATTATAGAGTTGCTCAATATGACCACAAGTCGCACATTGCAAAAAAAATTTCCTGCAGGATGATATACACAGGAGGTGTAGGAAGTAATGTAGCTTGAAGGAATTCGATGATATCCTCATGAAGAAATGTGAAGAAATTGTGTTGAGGTTAAAGCACCAAATTAATAAAATGCTTGCATATGTAGCTAGTGTTTCCATTATTTTGCCCACCCCTGTATGGTATACAGGGCTCCCCCACGCCTGGATAACCAGGAATTGTCAGGGAATTGGGGAAGGTCTGGACATGTCAGGGAAATTAAACAAATAACGCATTTTACACGTACAAGGAATTAATAACAAAATTTACAATTTTATTTAGGTAACGCTCGTCTAATCTATTATATCTATTTCTGTTTGCTTATGAAAATTAGTATTCTATACTTTCTCGTGTTAATAATTAAAGCAGCCAATGCATGTGTATCATCCCTTACATAAGTTACATTGGCACAGGCTGTGCTATATTTTTGAGTTTTCATTGTTCGGGGAAATGAATTTGGAAACCTAAAAAGTCAGGGATGTTTCAACTTCATATCAGGGATAACCCTGGAGTATGTCGTAAATGGTCAAAGGGAGGTAGATGGTTACAGTAGTCTTAGCATTGGGGTGGACGTCGTTTATGCACATCTTTTGATTAAAATATAAAAGACAAAATGGCGTCAGTTTCATTGGAATTTGGCCAGGGATTTTATTTTAACTACTTGGAGTGGTCACTTCTCCCCTCTAGTTTTTCTGCCAATTCACTGTTTGATGTTCGTGAGTCATTTATTGTTGCCTTTTATGTTGTCTCATAAAAGCAGCAGCAGGAATATTGATTGCCCTTCAGACAGACTCCATTCTTCTCCATTTACATGTACAGTATGTGAATATGAAGCCATTAGCGCCCGGGTAGCGTGATGTACATGGCCAATTGAAGAGTTTCAAATTTAAAAGTAGCCAGATATTTCTCCTCCATTGATTTGCCAATCACGATGACAGTGTTAATTCGGCGAAAGACGTTCCGGGCCGCTCCAAAGTCAATTGAATTTTTCATTTTTGTTAAGAGAGCACTTATCGTGACCTGCCCCGAGTTCAACATGTTGTCAAGGTGACTCTGTCAATGACGAATTTTGCCCAGATAAATTTATCCCCCGAGTCATAATGCCAAGTTCACCGAGCCTGAAATAAGTTCTGCAATACAAGACAGGGACAATACCGAAGTGTATGTACACTCGAATGCAACATTGAGGGCAATTGCCACAGAAACTAAGAGTACCTATAATGCAAATTGGTATGTTTTTCTTCCAGAAATTGTCATGGGTTGGAATCGTGAGTGTTGCTGTTTGAGTGACACGAAACGATTGAAGAATTGTTTGAGAGCACTCTCAACTAGCATGAGTTAAACAATTTGGCTAGGAAGTGCAATTTTATGGCAATTTTTTTGTGCCATCCAAATTCTGCCATAAATGGCACATTATTCGAATATTATGCCTGAAAGTTTTCGCTGGGATACAGTCTAGTTATTTGAGATTGTTCGAGTGACTCTGAGAGAGGCTGCATTATGGCATAGCTGTCTGAGAATGCTCTGAACTATCGAAACAGATTGGAATCGTGAGAGGTATTACATGAGAAACAGGAAATTGTCGAAAATTTTGTCTCGAGAGCGCTCTCAAATCAAGAAACGTGTTGCAATGGTGAGTTAATGTTTGAGGGCGACTAAATTATTGATGAATTGTCTGGCAGCACTCTCAACTGTTTGAGAGTGTTATAGTACGAGAGACTCAGAGACACTACATGTTGCAGAACTGTCTGAGAGTGCCCTTAACTATCCACACAGGTTGGAATTGTGAGTGTTACTATAGTAGAAATACGAACTGATGGAACTGAAGGCCAGCCAATCAGAGAGGTGTCGCTTATCGATTAGGGATTCCTGGTTTTTAGTTGTTGAAAGGAAAATGGCTGACGCCTCGAGCTGAAGCGCCTCCAAAGTATTTTTTTTGTTGAGCTCCTTCCTCTCACCAGTGGCGCTGTATGCGAATTACTGGACTTAGTCAGTCGCAACCTGGCGATTGGATTCTATTGGTCGGCGCTTTCAGCCCAGTTCCATCTTTTCGTGGTTCAGGGTTCTACATGTACTATAACCCTGAGGTTCTGTCGATGGTAACTTTCGCTCTGCTCTCAAGCGGACGCCAACCCCAACTGGCGAAAATGAAAGCCTCGATGATCTAGTAGACTCGCCTGGCTGAGTGAATATTTGCATAAATTTTCAGCTGGCAGTTTTGCAACAACATATTTCCAGGACGTAAATGACCTGACACAATGCAGCGGTGGCGCTGCTGTGGCAATAAAAGCGACTGTAATAATAATTGAGGTTCAGTCAGGCCAGTCCACGCCCTACAATAGTCGGATGTGCACAGCGTGTCTAATGGCCCGTAGATTGTTCGTGCTTTTCCCCAGTTTTCCCTGATTCGTCATGAGTCATTTTTAGGCTTTCGTCCTACCATTTCACCGACCACCACCCCTTATTTCCACCTTTTGTTTTTATGTGGTACAAACGCTTCGGTAGGAAGTCCAGTGGTTGTGGGTGGGTTGAGGGGAATCGAAATTGATTTTTTGCACTAATTTCGCACCTGCCATTTGCCACCATATGGAGGTGAATCGTTGGGAAAATGCATTAACAACAATTTTTTCCGATAAACAATAAGGGTTTATCGTGGTGGAAAACATTGTAAAAGCCAAGAAAGTTGGTTTTGAAACTGGAAATGTTATTTTGGACTCGTCACAATTTCTGCGAGAAAAATTCACAAATTTGAAGTTTTTGATGATCAAATTTTCATCACTAGAGAATACAATTTTATAACTATAAAAATTGGTGTTGCATTCGAATGTACACGTGCTTTGGTATTGTCCCTACTCCAGTATAAACGCTGGTATAAGTAAGCTACTAATAGCACGGAGGCTGGCAGTGATTGCCTGCTGGCAAGGGGCAACTACGTCAGAAAGTACTTGGTTTACTTGGTTAGGTTGGGTTGATTTTAGCTTGTCATAATATTGAATCTGTTATAGTTTTGAGGACTAAAATTCAGTTTTGTGTGATCCAGTTTTGCAAAAAGCAGTGATAATAAAAAATTAAACGCCCCTTGGCATTTGATTCACTACCCCTGTTATATTGCACCAGTTTGTGGCTAATAGTATTATGGCATATAAAAAAACAGAATAGAATGCCTATAGAACCAAAGTAGGATGAGTTGAATGAATGGGTTCAGTCTATTTGGTCATATTTTTTTAAATAAATATGTTCTCACAATAAGCATGCAACGATGGAAATTGACAACTCAGATCTACAGGCATTTCTCCATCCCATGGTGTTGCAACCAGTTATAATGGCATTTCAGAGATAATGTTATTTGAACTTTGATGCTGCTTTTTCTAAACCATTTGGAGCAGCTCCGGTTGCCTGAAATCGAATAGCTGTTGCATGACCAGGACCTCAACCCTGTGTTGACATCATTTGCTTGTCTCTGATGAAGTCCACCGAGGACCTTGACGCTTTCGGCATTCCCCATGGCCCACTTAGAGGCGTCAAAACCATGTTGCTTATTTACGAAAATTTCTTAGATTGTGAACACCACAACTGGATTTGGCCAGACATCCCGAGGTCTCGAAAGATACCAATGATCATAGGACTGTGGATCACACCTAAAATTAATCCGACGCATGTTTCCATTGCCTTCTTTGTTGCAAAGCGTATGCCTAGTAATTTCTTACCTAATTGTTTCGCAGGCAACCGACACACTTCCGAAGTCACAATGCCAGACAGCATTTTGAACAGCCGAGGTATCCGCCGGCGGAGCAGTATGGCGAGGACAGAGACAGCTCTTCGGGAAGGCTGTCCAGGCGGTCTTCGCCAGGAAGGACGAAAACCAGGCAGAACAGGTGAGAAACAGAGAAATAACTATGACTTTCTGGCGTTTGATCCGCACGATTGGTGGACCCTTAACTACATCGTGCATTTTCCCCCAGGTCGTGTTCGCAGTCCGGGTCTGAAACCAGGTCCGGATCGCAGAGTTCCAGCGGCTCGAGGTCATCTAGTTCCAGTACGGGTTCCAGGAGTAGCAGCAGCAGCAGCGCCACCAGCCAAAGTCAGTCTCAGTCAGAGTCCAGGTCGAAGTCCAGGTCGAGATCTCCTGGGTAAGAATCAAGCTGGGGGATTTTGTGTTTTGTCAAGTTTGTTTTTGAACCGTGAGTTTGATGTCCTCTATTTGTGCACAAATTAGCAGTTGGAGTAGCGGCAAAGCAGGAAGGGGTTCGGACAAACCTTCCAGCATTGCCAGTACGCCAGTTCCGCAGCTGCAGTCGACTGTGTCGACTCCGCTGCCCACGAACACGTGCTCCTCGATCGGGATTCCTTCTTACAACAATTCCAACTCTATGGATTCCCTGACGTGCGACAAGGACGACAAACGGCATCTGGGAATATGTGTTCGGAACTTGCCCGTGAGGTCTAGTGGTGAGTTTTGAATGTTACGATACACTCATACTTTGCTGTACTGCTGCAAAGCGAAATGCTCCATGTAAAAAAATGGGACATCTATTATTTCCATATACAATTCCGACTTTTTGGATGCATATCGAAACTTGGTTGTATGTGCAAAAAAGCCGTATAAAGAGGGTCCATAGAGCGGTATTAGAGAATTTTCATAATGTGGATGTTTCACAATTTGTGAAACCAATTTTTGCTCAAATCTAAAAGTGTTGGTTCGAAGTTTCTTGCTGTTACAGCAATTTACAATGTATCATGTTGCGCGTCCTTCAGATACAAGCTTAAAAGACGGCCTGTTTCACGAGTACAAAAAACACGGTAAAGTTACGATGGTCAAGGTGATTGGTCAGGGCACAGACCGCTACGCTGTCGTCTGCTTCAAAAAGTGAGTATTTTCCGCCACCTTCTCGTCGTAGCCGTATCCAGCGTTCGTGCTTTCTCATTGTTAAATTTGTGTTTGGCTATGATTGGGTGTCACAGGCCGGAGGATGTCGAGAAAGCCATGGAGGTTTCCAAGGACAAACTGTTCTTTGGAAGCAAAATAGATGTTACGCTCTATGAGGGCATGGACGTGGACGACAACGAATTCAGGCCCCTGGAAGCGGAGCTGGACGAGTACCACCCGAAGGCCACACGGACGCTCTTCATAGGAAATTTGGAAAAGGATATCACAGCTGCTGAACTCAGGAAACATTTTGAGCAGTTTGGAGAGATCATCGTGAGTCTGCTCGAAGATGAGAGTCTTAACGTTTTTGTTACACTGGACACGTTGGTGATCACCAAATTTTTTATTCGTAGGAAATTGACATCAAGAAGCAGGGTGCCGTGTCCTCGTACGCGTTCGTGCAGTATTCGGATATTTCCAGCGTAGTGAAAGCCATGCGTAAAATGGACGGTGAGCACTTGGGTGCGAATAGAATAAAAGTAAGTAGACTCGGAAGTGTTGCTGTGGAAGTGTGCACGTACCTAATTGCCCAATGACTGTTTTATTTGAATACCCATTTCAGCTCGGTTTCGGCAAATCGATGCCCACCACCTGTGTTTGGTTGGACGGCATTGCCGATACAGTGACCGAAAAGTTCCTGGCGAGGCAGTTTCACCGGTTTGGCCCGGTTTCTTACACGGTTGTAGACCGGGAAAAGGGACATGCACTCATCTTTTATGATCGCATGGAATTTGCTCAGATCGCAGTTTCTGAAATGCGGGGGAGAGCCCTGGGTGGCAAAAAATTACAGGTGAGGCTTAAAATGAGTGCTAGTATCTGTTACGTTTGTGTATGTAATTGCAAATAAATTCTAATGAACACATTTTCTGAATTTGCCGCTGTGATGTACAATCCAAACCATGACATGACGATGTAATGTGAATTTTGTTATTCCGTAGATTGACTTTGCCAGCCGTGAATGCCAAATGGCTTTCTACGAAAAAATGGAAATGACCGGACAGGCGCTGCCAACGGACAGGCCGTGGGACCGAAGGGAACAGAACTTTGATACCAGGGAAGAAAGGTAAAAGTGAAACTTATATAGAACGGAATTTCTTCTGATCACTATTTACAAAGTAGGCCGTGTGTTTTGCTCGGATCTCATGGAACGTTCTTATTTTAGCAGCACTCGCGAGATCAGGATTGGGTACGAGAACCATGGACGGGGTTACACCCGCTTCGAACAAACCAATCAGAGAGGAACAACTCGCCCTGCTGCCAACTTCCGCGGGACCCAAAGTCGTGGGACGACTTTCAACGCTCGAGGTCGCGGGACGCAACAGGGCTTCACCAGCCGCTATGAAAACTACCATAAAGAATATGTCGATAGGACACACAGGTAAACATTGGATTACCCTGTCTTATTGTATCGAGACTGTGTTCAAATAGGCAAGTCGTTGACCACATTGTAATTATACTAAACTTGTTTATTTACAGTCGTAGTGCTGACGACGATTACAGCCAGGGCAGCGGTGCCAGCGTTGACGACTCTTACGAGCAAGAGTTGCGCGAATACGGCGTCAGTCAGCGGGAGAGGCGAGACTACAGCGGTGAAGATAGGTCTACCAGGGACCGCAGTTTTAGTCCAATTCGCAAGATGGAGCGGAGTCTGAGTCCCCGGGATCGCATTCGGGAGGGGTGCAGCATCAGTCCGCCCCCCTCGAGAACAGTGGAAGCCCTGAGGCGGGCCGAGCGTGGTTTCGACCGCTACGATAGCGGCCGGGAGGACGACGGCTCTGAAGACAAGAAGGCAAAGTACTATGAGGTGTTGGACAGAATGCGGCGGAAGCAGAGGCACCGCAGTGTCAGTGATCAGGACAGTTTCCACAGCCAAAGCCCGCCCAACTCGCGGCATCAGAGCCGCAGTATAAGCCCCCCGCTTGTGAGGACAGAACTGAAGAGGCTGAAGGAGAAAATGCCTCCCAGGCCGCGGAGTCCGGGCACCCCCACGGGCAGTCCCGTCAGGGGGAGCCCCTATGACCTCTCGCCTGAAAGGGAACTGTACGGTGACCTCCTGGACTCGGCGAAGCGAAAGTTCGCAGAGGGCAAAAGTGATCTCAGAGACTCGATGCTGCTGAAGGGGGAGCCGTCCTCCTTCGACAGCAACTGCGGCGCGGCAGCAGAGATGAATTCCACGAAACAAAGGACTAAAGTGGAATTGGACAGGTCGCGATTTCGCAAGGTGCACAGTGCTCCGGCGGACGACGAATCCAAGGCTGATCTCATGGACCATCCGGCCACGGAGAATCGGAGGGCCAGTCTGACCTCCGCCATCGAGGACCGGCAACACGGCACATCCTCCAAGGAGCACCGGACGCAGTCCTCGAGGCTGCCCGAGGGAGGCAAACTGCAAAGTGTGATTAGTTGCATATCGCGATTTCCGCGTGTGGTGACGGAGAAGCCCAAGCCGGACAGCGCGAGTAGTGTGGCTGCGGGTAGCGCACCGCTGCCCGTGGCAGTGGACGCGCTGAAGAGACCGGAGCCGGTGGAGGGCGGTGGTGACGCCGCTGAGGAGGTGGTCGTCCCAAAGCCGGCTCCCTCGGACAACGACTTAAAACACTTGCAGAGCGAGAAGGTCCACCTGCTGCACCTGATTGAGCAGCTGGAGGACAGCGCCAGCTCGTGCGACGATGAGGCTGCGCAGCAGCTGCTCATTAGCGGCATGGCCAGGTTCCCGCCCAGCAAGAGGCCACGGCTCGGCGACGTCAAGATGGCCGAGCTGAGGAAGGAGAGCCTCAGGTCGCTGCACTCTGAGATCAGCCGCGATACCAAAGATATTCTGGCCAACCCCGCGCTGCTGGACGCCGACCACCCGGAGCACGCCAAGGCGGTCGACCAGGTGGCCCTGCTGCGTAAGGCCGTGGCCGGCGACTTCGGCAAGGCGCAGAACAACCGCATCCAGGCCAAGGCCAAGAGGCCGCCCCTGGAGCGCATGGACGGGCTCAGGAACTGCAGCATGGCCTCCTCCCTGGACGGCGAGCCCGGCACGGAGTCTGCCGGCTGCAAGCGGCCCAAGCACGCACTGAGCGAAGACTCGGCGCTGTCCAAGCCGCACCTGCACTCCTCGCATGGCAAGACGAGGGATGGACCCAGCGTGGAGGTAACCTGCGCCGACGAAGAGACGACGTCTTCCATCGATAAGTATTCGGCTGCGGCCAAGGGGCTCAGGCCCTCCTCGCACCACCACGGACACCAGAAGTCGCCCCATGACGCCAAGAGCGCCGGCGACGAGCCCAAGCGGGACCGCGAGTGCCCGCTGTCGCTGCCGCTGCCCAGGTTCGCCAACTCCGTGCTGTCACCCAAGCACTCACCCAAGCAGATGATGTCCCCTAAGCCGGGCAGCATAAAGTCCCCGCCGCCGCCTCCACCGCTTTCAGCTGCTCACCGTAGGCACAGTGTGCCCTTATCCCCCTCCCCTTCTCTGCTGTCACCAGGCAGTTCATCGTTGCAACACAACCCACACAAGGAAGCCGGCGCTGAGCTAGGAGCCGCGCCCGCCACAACCACCACCTCCACGACGACCACCATCATCACCACGACACCGGCGTCGCCCTCCGGCAATGTGACCGTGAGCGTGTCGGACGCGACGCCGGATCCTTGCGTGACGCCCAAGAAGCTGCTGCCCAAGAACAGCCTGTCGAAAACACCTCCCAGCGGCAAAGGAGGCCTGGAGAGCTCGTCGGACTCGGAGCATTCGCCCCTTGCATCGCCCAACAGGCTCTCGCTGGAGGAGCGGATCCGCATGCTGGACGAGAAGTACAACGCTTGGTCCGGCTCCGCACACCCGTCCGCGGGCATCGGCAGCAGCAATGCCGAGTCGGCTGCGACCACCTCCGCAGCTACCACCGCGGTCACCACCACGACCACCACCACCACCACGACGACAACAACCACCAATAAGGTCGACTACGAGAAGTACACCATCAAGCGCAGGCCGATCATGCTGCCCACCGACATCAAGCAGCTGAGGAGCGAGCCCTCCGAGATCGTCAAGTCTCTACTAGCCAAGAGCAGCATCTTCGACCAGGACTCCAAGCGGCTGGAGCACATCAACGAGAAGTATGAGCCCAAGGAGCTGCCCCCGATCGACCTGGTGCCAAAGACGAATAGGTGCTTTCGCACCAAGGCCGCGGCCAAGGAGTTCTCGTCTGCGCTCCAGCCACAGCCGCAGCAGGAGCCCACTCCCTCCAGGTTAGTTGCAGGGTCGAACGCCGTCTTGTGCAAGCACCCCTCGCTGCCCACCATGCTGACCACCCCGGGAAGTCTGACCACAGTGTCGCCCGCCTCGACCGTACATTCCACGGCTGCGCTGTCCTCCAGCGTCTTGACCACCACGGCCGTGACGACGCCCATCCTCAGTTCCAGTCACGTGATTTCGCCGACACGGGATCCGCCGTTTTCATCTTGCATAACCCAGACGCCCGCAGCGCCGAGCGTCGTAGGCAACCGGCTGACAGCTCCGCAACGGGTGCCTGCCTCCACCGAAGCCAACCCCAAAGGTAATCCTGCACCCACGACGCACAGGAAGAGCGTGGACGCTCTGAAGCCGTCGTGCTTGAAAAAGGAAAGCGGAGCTGGCAATCCGGGCTGCACTGCGGGTTTGTCTTCTGGTGCTGGAAAACTGACGTCGAGTAATCTCGGGTCGGGGCTGACGTCTCCGACATGCCCGGTCCTCAATGCAGCCCAGAAGAAGGAATGCGCTCCGGCACATCCCCAGCCGCAGAATGTTCCAAAAAAGGAAATAACGGGGATTCTCGTCAAAAAGGATCCGAGGGAGGCGTCCAGGGAGCACCAGAGTGTGAAAAAGGAGCCCTCGTTCAGCCGGGATGCTCCCGGCAAGGAGCAGTTGAAAAAGGAGGATGCACACAAGGGTATTAGCCCACAGTCGAAGGAGGTCAGTGTTGCCCGAAAGGATTCCCTGTCAAACCCCAGGGATTTGAACTTCCAGCACCCTCACAAAAAAGAGCACGCGCCGCTCTCGGCTCCTACGATACCATCCCCAACCTTCAATCCGAAAGACAGTAATCCAAAAAAGGAAAGCTCGTCAAAAGATCTATCTACGGGCCGCAAGGATTCGACTTCCACGGGCAGTGGTAAGGACGTCGTTGTTAAGAAGGAGCCCTCCCAAACGGCTGTCACCAAAGACCAGCACGCGGTGCGGAAGGAAAGCCAACCTCAGATGTGCGCTTCGAACAAGAGGAGAGTAACATCAACAGACAGCATGGAGTCAGAGTCGGGCAAATCGATAAAGTCCGAAAAGACCGAGCAGAAGCCCGACAAGGACGTGTCCAGGTCGAAGTCGGACTCAAAAGCTGTCGAGCCGGAGCTGAAGAGGCCGAAGCTCAGCAGCTCGTCCAGCGAGGACAAGATCAAGAAGTCCAATCCCAACAACAGCAGTTCGTCGTCGATGTCTAACAAAAAGTCGTCCAAGTCGCCGACTTCGTCCGCGCCGCCGGGCATCGCCAAGTCCTCGAGCAAGACCGTCACCGAGAAGAAGGAGGAGAGGAAGTGCTCCGGAAGTGAAGTAAAGGCCTGCGATGAACACGAAAAAGAAAAGGAAAAGGAAAAAGTGCGCACTTTGGTGAACAAGCAGAAGGAGGAGAAAAGGTGCAAGGCCATTGGCAAGGAGCTCGGCGGTGACCACATCAAGAACAAGGTGAAGTCGGAGTGCGAGCTCAAGTCTAAGGAGCTGGAAAAAAAGGGAAGCAAGGACCAAAAGAAGAAAAACAAGGAGGGCAAAGAGAAAGAGAAGGAGAAAGACAAGGAAAAGGACAAAGAGAAGGAAAAGGAAAAGGACAGGGAGAAGGACAAGGAGAGGGAGAAGGATAAGGACAAGGACAAAGACAGGGACAAAGACAGAGACAGAGACAGGGACAAGGACAAGGAGAAAGACAAGAACAAGGAGAAGGCGAAAGACAAAGACGCCGACCGTGACACTAGCGAAAAGCACAAGGAAAAGTCGAAGGATAAAAAAAGCAGCAGCATGACTCCGGCTGAGAAGGCGAAAAGCGATGCAGCCAAGGCGGAGAAGAAGCAGTTGGAGAGCCTGTTCAGCTTCATCGACGACGAGCCCGTGTACTTCTCCATGTATGACAAGGTGAAGGCTCGGTCCAGTCAGAACGAAAAGGCCAAGGAAAAGGAGAAGGAGCTGGAAACGGTGCGAGAAAAGTTCAGCGCACTGAAGCAGAGCCGGGCCAAGCGGGAGGAGAAGTCAAAGTCTACGTCGGTAGAGTATGACAGCGACAGGTCAGACGATGCTGGAAGCTGTCACTCGACAGAGACCTCCGAGTCCAAGACGTCCTCGTCCAAAGGTAAACAGGCCAAGAAGCGCAAGCTGGTGATCGAGAGCTCTTCTTCGGACGACGACTTCTTCAAGGAGGACCGCAAGGCCGGCAAGAAGAGCCACCACCACAGGCGGCAGAACAGCGCCCCGCGACACTCGTCCATGCACTTCGATGACAGCGACAGCGAGATATTCCACGAGTTCTCCAAGGACGCTGACTGCTTCCCGCCGACGCCTGCGCCCTCCCGCAAGGACAAGTCCAAAGCCGCCGAGAGCCGCAACCACAGCGTCAGGAACAACAGGTCGGACGTGGACAGCTCGGACAACGAGCAGCGACTGCCCACCGTGACTCGGCCGCACACCAGTCCTGTCATGGACCAGACTTCGGGCAAGAAGCAGAAGTCCAAGGGCAGGAAAAAGCCGGAGAAGGAGAAGCCGAGGACGCCCAAGAAGAAAGTGGCCAAGCTCGACGTGAACAATGACCACTCGGACGCGGAGGCCGCCCCCAGACAGGGTAAGAACCACCCCATGATGAAGACCCTGAAAGCGCTCTGCCTGGGCGACGACTCGTCGGATTCGGACGTGCCGGTAAGCTTCAAGAAGTCCGCTCATTCCTCCAACCCGCTGCCTCTGCTCAACGCGGCCGTTCTGAAGGAGCACCGCGAGGCGTGCCTGGAGATTGACGCGGCTGCCACAGCGCCCCTGAAAAGCCAAAAGCTGGCTTCGTCCCTGTCGAAGTCCAGCAAGAAAGACAAGAAGAAGAAGGAACATGTGACCAAGCACCCCAGACTGGACACCTCCGAGGACGAGACCCCCGTTCCGGAGGAGCAGCCGGTGGCCAAGAAGAAGAAGAACAAGGCGGTCAAGAAGGAGAAAAGCAGCGGGGAGAAGTCCAAGGGCAAGCCGAGCGCAGAGTTGCCGTTCACCAAGATATCGTCGCACGGTACCAACCGTGACGGTGCAAAGTCCGCGGCGGCCGAGGAGCGTCTGCACGTGCCGGACGCCCGGGCTCCCATGACCCCGGAGTGGAAGGACGGGGAGATGAAAGAGCTGCGGGAGTCCGACTTCGTGGCCGCCAAGTCCGACGACGACCGGCCGGACCAGCAGCTGGAACGGTTCCATGCCTCGACCGATGAGGACAAGATGACCGGGAAGGATTCGCCGGAGGCCAAGTCCAAGGACGGCGACTCGTGGCTGGACTCCAACCAGGGCATGCAGGACCCCTTCTCCACGTCCCTGTCCCCGGTGATGCCTCCCAAGGAGGCGGAGTCCATCTTCCGAGACGCAGTGCAGACCAATCCGTTCGCCTTCTACAGTAGCATGGAGGCAGAGATCCTGTCCAAGAAGGAGGAGAAGCGCCGCAAGAACAAGAAGGACCGGCTGAAGGAAAAGAAGCGCAAGGGCAAGTTGGAAGCCGAGAAGACCAAAGAGCCCGTTGCGGTGGTGGCCAAGCAGCGGGAGCGCAACTCCGGGGACACCAAGGGTCACTACTGCACCATCAGCATGTCCGAGCACGACGTGCTGCACGACTTCGGCGGCCAGAACAAGTACAGCCAGCTGGAGGAGGCCGTCAAGTGGATCCAGTGCCTGGACGAGAAGGCCGCCCGGGAGGAGGCGCTCAGGGTCGAGCTGGAGAACCACGACAACCACGATGGCTCCGTGGGCAGCGACCCGCACGGCCTAGACTCCTCGGCGCCCACCACGCCCAGCCACGGCTACGGCAGCGAGGCCAACCTGGAGATGAAGCAGAGGAACGACTCGAGGAGCCTGGTTGGTGGTGGTCAGGGCAACAAGTCCAAAGCCAACAAGAAGTGCGTAACCAACGCCTACGATGTGTTTGACTTCAAGGAGGAGGGCTCGTCCGACCTGCCCGAGACGGTGGAGAACTTCGCCTGCTTCGGCGACACCAAAGACGGTCTCGGCGTGGACGTGGACTTAAAGTGCAAGCGCAAGAGGAAGAAGCGCAAGAAGTCCAAGGAGGAGCGGCCCAAGAAGGGCAAGGTGGCCATCAAGGATGAACCCCTTGTTATGGCCAGCAGCCCCGTGGAGGAGGAGGAGCCAGTCGTTCTAGCCATCCCTGAGTCGGACAGTACCGACGCTCTCTTCCCGCAGGGCTGCGAGTTCGAGTCGCTCAAGTTCGAAGACGCGAAGACCGAGATCAACAACCACCTGCCCATGCCCGAACTGCCGTCTCTGCTGCAGCCGGAGGAGGTCGCCCCCATGCAAGTCAAGAAGGAAGCCGCTGTCATCGTGCCGCCGGTGGAACAGATGAAATCACCACCTATGGTAAGTTAACAAAAAATCAGGTTGCACAGTGGCTACTGGTCATGGAATCCATGAAAATTTATGAAACGAAATCCAGGTCAATGAACAGCTTAGAAAAGATGAAATTCCCATTAGGGCCATGTAAAGTTTGCATATGATTGATTAACGGGATATTTTAGTGCAGACAGATTTCCCTCACCGTTTTAAGTACCAATTTTTGGCACCTGTTATCTACCAATTTACTGTTGTTTGAAACCATCTAAATAGATCTTAAGATCATGCAAAGTTGCTCTTTGAAATTGTTTCAGGTTATGGCGGAATGTTTGATAAAATGTTATGGTGTATCCAGTGATACAATCTGAATACCAATCTTGAATACCATCCAATACCATCCACAAAGTGGAAAACAAACACTTTGTAAATACGGGTACTTACGGCATCAAATTGGGAGGGAGGTGGAACTGTTAGCCAAGTGCAGTTATCATTATATGAAATTAAAAATTTGGGTTAAAATTCACCATTTGTCATCCAGCTAATGTGTTTAAACCTCAGTGCGGTTTCAGCTTTATAGCTTGTATGGTTATGTGAAGATTGCAATATCTTATTGGCAATCTGTTGCTGCGTGTTCTGCGTGGAACATCCCACGATGATTTGACTTTTACCTTCTCTTCAACAGGTGAACCACCTCATCCCCGAGCTCATTGAAAGCACCAAGCACTTGGAGCATATAGAACCTCTGCAACTACACACTGTGGAGAAGTGCGAGCCGGACCACCTGGACTTGGTGGACGACAAGGGCATGACCATCTCTCAGGAGGAGACCGAGGACGCGGTAAAGGCGCTCCTGGGAGAGACCTTCGGCGGGTTCGGCGGAGAGTGCTTCGACGCTGGTCACTCGCCCCTCCTCGACGAACAGGAGGACAAGATGGAGCCCTGCGAGGAGCCCAAGAGCATCCCCGAAAACCACGACGACGAGTCTCTCTTCGATCTTGAAATCCTCAATGCCACCAGCAAGGACCTGAGCGAAATCTACGACGAGAAGTCCGAGATCCCCATGGCTGAGCCAACCCCCATCCTGCGCTCGTCGTCTCCCATGCTGCCCTCTTCGCCAGTCATGGAGCCCGGGCCATTCGACGAGACCTACGGCAAGGAGCCGGACATGGAAACCAGGATGACGCCGTCTTCTGAGCCGGACCAGCTCATCATCGACGAGCACCCGCCGCCGACGCCTGAGAGCAAGAACGAGGAAGAGGAGCAACAGGAGCAACAGCTGCCTCATTTGCCAATGGTGAGCTCTCAGCAGCCTGATATCTCTGAAATGTACCCAGCTCTTCTGGGCGGCGTGCCCGAATGCTTGCCGAGTCTGGAGACGCCCATGCACAAGCCGAACGAAGATGCCGCGGCCCCTGAGCCACTGCCACCGATGTCTCCGGTGCCGTTGGTTTCCAAGGCCCCTGAAGCGAGGCCACCTACGCCCAAAGCCGAAGTCGAAGAATCTCCGACCGAGAACTCGTACGAGATGCCAGCTCTGAAGCCGGAAGATGCGGTACCGGAGACACCACACTTGCCGGTCGAGGAGGCTCTCGGTTACACGGAGAAGCCGCGGAAGGGACGCCGAAGTAAGACGCGGAAGTACTCCGAGCCGGGCTCTGGATACAAACCCCAGGAACCGGCGGCAGCCGTTCCTGCGGATGTCCCCGTCCCGGTCACGCCGCCGCGCCACAGTGGTGGCAAGAGAGGGCGCCCCGTGTCGGCCGAAAGGGTGAGGCGAGGGCATTATAACTTCGGGGAAGCGATGCCCGATCTTGAAATGAAAACACCCGTGTATCCAGAGGAGATCTGCGAGATTGCCGCTCCCATGGAACCACCAAAGGCCGGTGAAATTGATGTTGCGGAACCTCTGCCTCCACAGGGCGAAGAACCGGTGAAAGATGAGCCTGTGAAGGTGCCGGAGGAAAAGGTACCGGAATCCGTTGCGCCGATTCCCCCAACACTGCCGGAGCCTAGAGAACGGTTACCAGTTGTACAGGAACCAGAAGCAGCACCAGAACCAGAACCAGAACCTGAACCTGAACCTGAACCTGAACGAGAACGAGAACAACATCAGTTGCCATTACCGGTGTCGTTACCACCGCCACCACCACCAATGCCATTCGAAGAAATCCAGAAAATCCAGCCAACCATCCTAGAGCATGCGACGCCACCACTGCCGAATGCCTTCGAGCCACCTGTCATCCTGCACGTCGTCCGCAGTCAAGAAGAGGATCAGCTCCACAAGGAGGACAAGAAGACATCGCCGGTCACGATATCCAAACATGCGGAGGCCCCCAAGCTCGAGGACACCAAGAAGGGAAGGAGAGGCCGCAAGAAGAAAGCCGACGCCGCGGCCATGTTGGACTCCGCTCACGACAAGGGCGAGCACGTCAAGGAGGAGACCGAGGAACACCACACCAGGGAGCTGAGGCCGAAGCTGGAGGTCAGGGTTGGCGGTCACCACGAAAGCAGGGTGCAGCCCAGCTACAGGAACTGCAAGGAAGTGAAGAGCCCGTTCGACGTGTTCGAGTTCCGGGACGAGGATGACGACGACATCGTGGAGTTCGAGAACAGGAAGGAGAGGAAGGACGAGGGCAAGTTTCTCGAACATCCTGCCAAGCATGAGGAGAAGAAGGCGGTGCTCGAAGCGACCCACGACAGTGAAGCGCACCTTCCTGCAGTCGTCCCGGCCGCTGCTACGGTGAGTCTCATATCGACCTGCAGCAGCGAACACCACGGGAAGGAGGAAAAGGAAAACGCGACCGTGGAGCGCAGCAGACCGAGGCTCATACTGACCATCAAGTCGCCCCACAAGGACAGCCACGAGCGGATACCGAAGGTGGAGACCAGGGAGGAACCGCCACTCCGGTTTCCCGAACCCAAGGTGAGAATGCCGTGAAAGAATTCTAAATTATCGTGGCGCATAAATGAGAAATGGCTACTGACGTTGAAGTAACGTAGTTTCGAGACTTTGTTAACCAATTTTGCAACGTGATCAACAATTAGCTCGTTGGGAATTTTTTTTTCCAAAAGTTGAGAATGGTTGGAAAATGCAGGAAAAGGTGTCAGGATATTCCGACAATGTCGTGTAGTAGATGTCGGGGAAATTTTGAACAAATTATTATGTAGATACAAACAGGTCTCCAGAAAGATCTGGGATTTGCAATTGACTGGAAAATTCAGGGTAATTTTTGAAAACTTTTCAGCAAATCAGGGGATTCCCTATCATTGAATTAAGATTTCACTCCTGAAGGTATTTCACATGCATGGCCATGTTATTTTATGGTTTGAAGGTGATATTGATTTTTGCACAGTGAAAAAACTAATATGAAGGACTGTAAATCCAAATTCAAAACGTGTATTCGTAGATGCATTGATGTTGTTTGGGGCCATTTAGAACAAAACTTCAGTAGTTATCGTCTTATGATGAGGAAACCCCTTATGTCATGGGAAAATTAAGCAAACCTAGGAAAGTCAGGGGATTTTGTTACTAACGCTGTTGAAACACTGTGCAAGTTGAAAAAAAATGTGACTCAATCCTTGGAAATTGACCTATTTTGTATTAATCGTTATTCTCCTCTCCTTTTTAAGGTCGAAGATCCTCACGGTGAAAGCTCCAATAATGACGGTGGAAACATGAGCACCAGCTCGGGCGATCATCCTCACCCGGGCACTTCCCCGGGCCGCTCTCCGGCCACGCGCAAGTCGCAGAGGCTCCAGGAGAAGAGTAACAGGACCACGGTAGATGAGACCATCGAGGACGTCGTCAAAGGTCACAATCGACAGCTGCTACCCCAAGATCAGTCTTCGGCGGAGAACGAAGCGACGTCATCCACCCAGACGCGAAGGACCAGGAGCAGGGCGAGGGCGGAGGAAGCCGCCGTGGTCATCAACCCTGTCGTCGTTCAAACGTCTGCAGCCGTTGCTCTGCCATTGGAACTGGACGCGGCACCTGGGCTGCCGAAGACCGAACCTCCGACCGAAAACTCCAGCAGCTCGGAGTCCTTCGTGATCGACACCAAGAATGCCTCGGAGCTGAACAGCGAGGGCGCCAAGCCGGTCTCTCTGAGAACGTTCCGGATCACGCGCACGCAGGCGCGGTCGGAGACCAGCGGAAAGCAGATGTCAGAATGCGTGCCTGTTGCGGAGGACGAAAAAGCCAACCACGAAAGATCGCTGGAGGAGCAGAACGAAGATGTCAACTCGAAACCATCGGAGGTACCATCGGCCGAGCTGCCCAGCAACGAGCCGGCAGCAGCTGAATTAGGCGGGGATAAGCAGCACGCAGCCGATGAAGGTCCTGGCCTTCCTGCCCAGCTGGAAACAGCTGCGGCTGCTGCCCGAAGCAGCGTCATCGACAAGTCCAGCGTGTCCGTTCCAGTCACGGCGCTGCAGGGGCAGCTCGTCATGAAGGTGGAGCTGCCGAAGGTGGCCACGACCATAACGAGCTCTGTCAGGACAGCCGTGACGCTGACTGCTTCGACCGCAGCCACCAAAGGGACTTCCGAGACCGATCCGAGCCCCACGGCCCTCGTCGACCCCGTGACCGGCTTCCTCACGCCCGTGAGGCAGTCGGAGGAAGGGACCTACGTCATTGCGGCCAACAACGAAGCCAGACGCTTGGCGCAGATTGCGGCCGTGCCCACGTCCACGGCGGCGCCTGCTGGCGCGGACCCTCCTGTTCTGCCATCCAAAAGCACGGCGGGCTCGACCATTCCGCCACCTGTGGAGAAGCCCGCTGCGGCAGGACCGCCGCCGCTGATCCCGTCGAAACCAGCGAACGAAACGCTGACTGTCCTAGCTGCTCCATGTTCGGCCGCTGCGACTTCTACACCCAGTTCAGTCATTCTCGTCACTTACGCCAGTCCGGTGTCGCAGGCGCATAACCAGCCAGTCATTACGACGGGGACAGCGGCAACCGCGGCGGCTTATGACCAGCAGATCTTGCAGGCCAGAAATCGGTGAGTTGCTTCGTGTGTAAATTGCTACCATGTTTCCCCCAAAAAAAGACCAGGTCTTATATGAATTTTTGCTCCAAAAACGCATTGGGGCTTATTTTCAAAAGATAATTTCAGAAATTTATTATAAAAGGTAAAAATTCTTTGAGGAAGTAAAGTATAATAAAACCCTATGAGATTATTTAAGAGTAGTCCTATTTTTTCATGTACAGCAATTTTCCGTAAGCAGAAAAAGTATGGAAAGAGTAGCTAATAATAATTGCTGTTCACGAGTAAATGGAGGACAGTTAATAATCACACAAAAACGACCAAAATTCCAGTTTCTGTTTGTCCAATTGTCGTAGTAAATGCATCCGGTTGACTGATGTTCGTAACTGGGGCTTACTGTAAGGGCAGGGATTATAATAAGAGCATCCTGAAGAATCATGCTAGGTTTTGTTTTTGGGGAAACACTTGAAAAAAATTTTTCATGTTAGATATTTTTAGTCGTTAGCTGGCAACTACGTCTAAGCATTGTACTGATAATTTCCATTTCAACAGTTCCCAGTCTCTGCCACAAGTTCAGCCACTCTCCACCTTTGTCGGGGAGCCACCCGTGGACAGCTCTTCCCGAATCCGTGCCAATTCAGTGCCGAGCATCCCTCCACCGCTGACCCCCGTACTGACCCAGCCCATCGTCCCGGCCAAGGAAGCTGTAACAGATCAAAAGGCTTCGACCACCGCCGTTATTCCACCTGTTCATCGTACAAATGCTATTCTGGCAGCGACATCGAGCGCGCCGAGCCCGATGCAGTCTCAGATCGCTCAGCCCATGCCCAGCATCAGGCCCTTGGTGTGGCCTCCGAATCAGGGTCTTCATCCGCAGGCTCCTCTGATGCAATCTCAAAACATTCCTCCTCTCACTCAGGTAAGCCCAAACCGGTTTACCCCGAAACGTCTTCTTGCGAGAGCATTTGTCGCTAACATCTACGTTGCTTTCTTCCTCACAGGTTCCTTCTCCCCGCTCAGGGATGCCTACGGTGTACGTCCCTCCTTCGAAAGCCATTAAAGTCACTGCGGCCACGCTTCAAGCTCCCTCCAATAGGGACACCATCAAAACGACGGTTTCTGTTCCTTGCCACTTGGCCACACCGACCATTGGCCTGCCACCAGTTGCGACCTCTGCAACATCGAACGTGAAGACGGCAGTGCAGAAAATTCACGTAAGTCGTGACAGAATATGCAGCCCAGTTTTCCTTGCTGGTTTTTGTGAGCTGGAATGTTTAATAAAATAACCGTTGTCTATCTTTTGTTTCCTAGGTCGTTCAGCCGCAAATGAGAGCATCTGACATTCCAACCACTAGCATTAAAACGACCATTCCTTCTTTAATGACAACGAGAGAAGCCGAACCTTTGGTTCCTTCGAAAGCAGACCACCACCTGCCAGTTCACCCCAACAACAAGCACCAACAGCAGCAGAAGCAGCAACTGCCGGAAACCATTGTCCTTCCCCGTGTCACGGTTCCCGAGATCCCCACCAGCGCCGCACCATCCATGGCCCACGCGCCGTCGCGTACCCCAGCTCCATCGGATGGACCATACGTGGACATCTCGCGAGTGTCCGGGGCCTGTCCCGTCGGAGTGCCGTCGCCGGTTGGACAGGTGGCCAAAGTCCAGCAGCAACAGATTCCGACTGGTGCGCCGTCGCCGAAAGGTGCCATTCCACCGCGCCACAGCCCAGTTGTGTTGCATCAAGCTTCGTATCCCATGGCTGCGTTCGATGCTGCTCTGGTTAGTTTGATTGCGTTGTTTCTGGTTCCTTTATATGTAATTCCTTCTGCTTGCATAACAATGGAGAACAATCACCTCTTATAATGGATTTGACTGCAGTTAAACAATATGTTCAGGACAACATCAGTTACTGCCTCAATGTCTGTCGTAAACATTAAATAGCTATTTATTTAAACCGTGTCTCTTTTTCTTACAGCACCCGTACGGTCCCACAGCGGCAGGAGGTGTAACTATCGCCGACCTCCTCCAGAACCCGCAGTACCTGCTGCAGCACAAGGACTACCTGTCCGGCCACCACACCGGCAACCAGCTGCTGGCCAGCCAGTTGGTTAGGCCGGGCACCCCCGTGGCCGTGCATCCGGACATGGCCTCGCGCCTGGGCAACCCGACGCCGCCCCACACACCCACCCCGCCGAACCACCCTTCGCTCACCTCCCAGGGCGATATCGGGCTGCACCTGCGGCACCCCAGCCAGTCGCTGGTGGTGCACCCCCACCACGCGCACCTGGGAATCCGTCACCCCAGCGAGATGACCAACTACATCCACCAGCCGCTGGTCTTCGCCGCGCACCCGCACTATGCTGCCGCGGCGCTCAACTCTGACTTCCGCGCGCAGCAGGAGAGGGCCGTGGCGCTGCAGAGCATGCAGAACCGCATGGGCTTTGTGCGGCACCCGGAAAGCAAACACGAAGCGAAGGACGCCAGGCAAGGAAGCAGCAAGGCGCCGCAGCAGGCCCCGGACCAGGGCGCCGCGGTCAAGGAGGAGAAGCAGTTGCATACGGAGCAGCACCAGTGCAGGGACGAGGGGCGCAGGCCCGGCATCGACATGGCCACCCTGCAGCAGCAACAGCAACACATCTCCCACCGCAGCCAGGTGGCGCCGCCGTGCCAGGCTGCGGTGCAGGCGCAATACGCGGTGGGGCACCCGCACGTGCAGCGCCAGATGGGGGCCCGCGTCTCCGTCTCGCCGCATGACCGCACCACCGACTCGCCGGCCGTGGCCAACCTTTACAACCAGAGCCAGGCGCGGACGCCGGCGCACAACACCGCGGTGGCCTACCCGCCGGACGTCCAGCTGCTGGTGCGCTCCGAGCAGCAGGCGGCCATCGCACGGCATCCGCAGAAGCTTCCGCCAGGCGAGCCCAAGGCGAACGAGACGTCCATCATCTCCGGCCACGGCAGCCAGAAGCCGCACCCGGGCCTGGTCATGCTGCCCATGGACCAGGCCCAAATGCGCGTGCCCTCCACCGGCGGCGCAACCATGTACCACCAGAACTCCATCATCCAGCAGCACCGCTCCATCCCGCTGATCAAGCAAGAGAGCGTAGTAACCCGACCGCCGGAAGCTCACAAGCCGCTGAAGCCCCGTTCGCCCATGCAGTCCATGCACACGGTGTCGCCGCCCCCGGCCCACTCCCGCCTGACCATCACCAGCAACACCATCCCGCAGCAGCACGCGCCCACCGGCCAGATCCTGCCGCCCACCGGCGGCGTCCACCTCATGCCGCAGGCTGGCTCCGAGGCGCCGCAGCACGCCATGCCCCACGCCATGACGCAGTCGGTCGTGCAGTCCAGGGGTCAGCTGCAGACGCCGCCCCACGCCAGCCAGGTGCCTCCGCAGGGCGACTCCCTACTCATGCTGCTTCAGGTGAGCAAAATTTTTTGTTTGTGCGCGAGGTTTCGCATATTTGAATTAACACTGATATCTCGCTGTATGGATGAGACAGGTTCCTGGAAAGTCGGCCTGCAAAGCGATATGCTGTATAACGAATCATTCATTTCCATGTAAAAAGTTTTGCCATATAAATTGCCGACTTTTTAGCCATTCGGTATAAATCGTTTATAACATCTAATATTGCGACCACTGACCAAACGTTACGTCAAGTTTGGTTTTGTACGTAAAACCATGCAAAGATATTTGTTATTACTGTGTCCCTATAGCGACGGAACTGGGTACTACGGATTATTGGACGTAATTTGGTTTCGACTATTGGATATAGTGACCAACTGAACAGGTGGCCATTAGGGGTTTCAGTGAATGACTGTGATTGCAAGTTTTGTTTGCACTGTTCTTTTGATGAAATGTTTCGGAGGCCGGGAAGTGGTATTAGCCATGATGACCGTGACATATATTTGTTTTTTATTCAGTTTATGATAATGGCTGTATATCGAAAAATTGTAGGACGTGAACAGAAACATAGTCATAGTTACACAAGGCCGTTATAGCGAAAAGTCGTATAGAGGTATTATAGTATCCCTTTCTAAGAATTGGAACTAAATTATATCTACTTCCTCTCCTAGCAGCGTTATCCCATCATGTGGCAGGGTCTGCTGGCGCTGAAGAACGACCAAGCCGTAGTCCAGATGCATTTCGTTTCGGGGAACCCCCGCGTGGCCAGGGCCTCCCTGCCTGCCATGAGCGAAGGAGGGACTCCGCCGCTCAGGATAGCGCAGAGGATGAGGCTGGAGCAAACCCAACTGGATGGCGTGGCCAGAAGGATGCAGGTGAGTGTTGGTTTGTGGACCAAAAAGCGCATCAGCGTAAATTGGTGTACCATCTTTGATGGCCTAACTAACTTGTACTCTTGTGCAGATGGATGGAGAACACTGCATGCTGTTGGCCTTGCCTTGTGGGCGTGACCACATGGACGTCCTCCAGCAGTCCAACAACCTAAGACACGGATTTATCACGTACCTGCAGCAAAAGCAGGCGGCCGGCATTGTCAACGTTGCGGGACCTGTTTCACAACAGGTGAGTGAAAACTGACAACACTTTAGCAGAATGCCCAATATTATTGGGAGATTACGAAGGTATTTTGTTCAGAGTGGGTTTAGCACCTAAGGAACAATGCACATTGTTAAGGTTCAAGGTTTACAGGTTGGAAGATACGTGTACATTAATACCCGCCCTTCTCACCTAAGGGGCATCCCTGCAAAATGTTGAGGTGCTAACTCTTACGGTTTGGGGCCCCCTAGAAATCCCTAGTTTTCCAGTACCTATTTATGAGTCCATAATGAATTATCATTATGAATAGATTTAACTCCTGATCCAATCTAACACAATTTTTTTTTCCATGGCCTAAAATGTCCCAATGACCTAAAAAAGACCTAACATTCCTTATTTCTTACTTTTCAGCCCGCTTATGTCGTTCACATCTTCCCGTCTTGTGAATTTTCCAACGAAAACCTGAACAGGATAGCCCCCGATTTGCTACATAGTGTTGCAGACATTGCTCACCTGTTGATCGTGATCGCAACCGTGTGAAGACTCGCTCGTATAGCTCATGTTGTGCTTCGTATTTCTGCCATCATCGACTGCCGTTCTGTGGTTCGGCACGTTGGTGCCCCGCCTAGCCGAGCAGTCGCTCGACCACGATCTCCTCCACTCAGTCGAAATCCTACACGTTTTTTGTGTATATTCTGTGTGTGCATACCTAAAAAGCGAAATCAGCCAGTACGGAAGACAGACAGCTGGCTGGCTCGTCTACTGCTAACGAGTGTAAGTGTGTATCCACCGAGCTGCGCAGTGCACTGCTGCTAGTTTTAAAGACTTTGACCAGATCGATTTACATTCTTCGGTTTTTTAAAACGGTCTAATTATCGCGTCACCGTCAATAGTCGTGAAAAAATGGCCGGCAGTGTTATTATTAATCATTGTGTGTGCTTGTGTGCCGCGCAATTTATTTTTTTCCAGTACGCCGTTACTCCGCCGATGATCTTCAATTTTTTTTCGTGATAATCCGCTCCGGTAGTACCCTTTCAATCGGAGAAGGGGTGCTTTGGCCAAAAAATCCAGAAAATACAACAAAAAAAAAACCAAACAAACAGCAGAAAAACAACAATAAACCGAAGAGAAGTGAACGTTTCTCGTTTACTTTGAAGCATTTACATGAAAACGGAAGTAACTGAATGGGCCGAGGTCATACATTTTCCTCGTAGATGTATGTTGCTGCAGTTAAGCGGCATTGTGATATCAAAACTTAAGTGTTTATAGTGCGTAGGTAATTCTCCTTCATGTCATTACGATCAGTCTTTCGTCTCCATTTTTCTTATTTTTATTTCCTTCGCATCGCGCATGTCTCATCACTTTCATCTGGAAATCATGTAAACTTGCTTTTATCACACATCGCTTCTTTCATCCCCCAATCCCTTCATCACATGTCACCTTCGGTGTTACAAGCTTAGCTACGAACTTGATTCCTTCCTGTTCCTGACGTGTCCCTTATAAATTAATGCCCGAATGTACCATATGAACAAAATGAGCGTGGAAATTATCTGTATAGTTAAATTATTATCCATTCGATGACTATTCCCCTATCCCTGCACCTATACACCCCCATCCGTTATTGGTCAGTGTACATTTAAATACAAATACTCGCATTTTTAGCTTCATTCGTGATCTCATTGTCGGCCTATTACAGGATTTATCCCTTTTTTTCATTTTTTCCCAGAAATCACAAAAATAATGTCTTATTTTTGCTACCAAAAAGATAGGATCAAATGTGTTTTCAGCTGTTGGTTTATACCAACTATTTTTAAAACTCGTATATGGGGCCGTAAATTAACACGATCAATCTTGACATGGTTGAGGTAGTGACCAAGAACACCCGTATGTGAATCGCCAGTAATAAATTATGGAACGTAAATTTAATCTTGGATACCCATGTGAACATATTATTTCGATCATTTATCGGGCACCCTGTACATATAGCATCACCCACGCCCTCTACCGGGGATTTCGCGCCAGACGTTCTAGAATAGTGAAGGTGCGCGTTTCGAATGGACGTGGAGAAATTTGCGTTTTGAATTTTCGACTTAAATTACGGTTAATCGCGTTTTAATGGTTCGATTTCGCGAAGTCAGTGCCCCGAAATGCCTCAAGTCGATACTAGGCATGAAGATGCCGTGTTTACACCGAAATTTAAATGGTGAGTGGTCAAAATTCGATTTAACTTCTTGGCGGTTTTTGGAATGCGTGTCAAGGTCGTGTATAGCCTGTGCTGGTATTTGAACTTGGGTCTTAATTAATGTAGAAAATCCGTTATCAATTTAGCCAAACACAAGTAAAACATATTTAGTTCCTGAGCAACTTGGTAGTTGATCATCTTCAGGCCCTAAACACTACCAAGTACAAACGCGATTTTGAAATTGACATTGGCCTAATGGCTTCAGGGCTCAACAATTCCCTTGAAAATGGTGTTCCCAGAATGCACTGCAGTACATGTAAATTTGTTCACAATGGGTATCATAGTCTTCGTTGATTGTTGATAACACGTAGTCTGGGTTATCCATTCTTGGACGCCCATATTTGTATATTTTTCTTTAACTTTTGAAAACTAAATTAACGTTTCAAATAGTTTCTTACCAATACACTTTCGTTTACGCATGTAAACCTGTTTTACCTACCTTAAGTCAAGGCAAGGTAGGTCGAACAGGTTTTCGTGCTGACGGAATCGTGCGTAACTTATTTAAATAAATGTAACTGAAAGTCGTCTGCACATAAAGGTGAATGATAGTTTTCTAAATTTTTCCCTTGTAAACAAGTATCAATTTCTCGTGACTTCCACCTGTTGACTACTTAATTCCTTCACGGTCATTTCCTTAAGATGTTCTACTTAACAAGGCCCGGGAGACAGTTCTGAGGTTTATAGCTGATAAAACATGATCTTGTAAGGCCGACAATGTGAACACTGGTGCGATTTTTAAAATCCAGTAACTGTTCCAAGACATCCATTTTCTGTAAATATCTATTGTGGGGGAATTATCTCATTCATCTTCATCTTGTATAATTTTTTCACGTTCATCCTTGGGTTTTCCTTTGCCATTTCTCTTAAATTTCCTTAAAAATCTGCATTTTAAATCATCATCATCTTCTTTATCTTCGATCGTGGTTGCCAACCCTCCCTCGTTCATTTTTATTTGGAAAGAATTACTGGAGCTCATAGATGAACTAAAATTTGTTAAATATTGCAAGAAAAAATCGAGGCTGGGTAAAATCCTCCGAGATAAAAAATTAAAACGTTATTCGATGGACAGAAAAATGTTATGTAATATAAATGATATGTGTATAGTGGCAATTTTTATTTCTTGAGGAAGATTACCTGCATTATCCGTAGCTTAGTTTCATTTCTTGACCGATCGTATTTCCCTGGGCATTGTATAATTTTTCAACCATGTACAAAATCGTATTATAGTTTTAAGACAAAAGCTCGCGTCAGTCTGCCATCATTCGAAGGGGAAATGCAGCGCATTCATTATTATTATTATTATTATTATTGACTATTATTATTAGTATTGTTCAGTGTTTTCTTTTTTAAAAAAACCACGTTTCTGTGTCACAAAACTATTGTTGGCTGTTTAAAAAAGCGAGAAATAACATTAATAAGTTACAGTTATTAATGGGCTATAAAAAGATATATAAATATATAAACATATATAAAACAGCAAACTGGTTAAAATACGGAGTAAAAACGGCCACCAATTGTCGGGGTAATGCTAAATGTTTCCGCTAAGCCCCGGCCCAAACGACCACAAACAACCTTTGACCCTTCATGAATCCTCCTCTTTTACCTCCCGGTTTGACTGTTGTTGTAACCTAGCTGTAAACTATCGAATCCAACAGAAATTCACCGATGCAGCATGTTTGCATCTTTGTATAGTGTATTTCAGAATTATTTTCCCCCATTTTGCTCTATTCTTTTCCCTACCACAAGTACTACTGATTGACGTTCTTGTCCGAACCATCTACGTCTATCAGAAGTTTCTTTTCTTCCTCAGTACCGTCTTATTTTTATGCCCCCACCTATGTAAATTGCCATCTTCATTATAATTCATGTGAATTTTGTCACCTCGGACGCATTTTCACCGAGCCCTTTTCAACCCCACAACCCCCACTATTTTTTTTTTTTTTGAGTGACTCCATCTGGGAGACTATTCATTAAATGTTTTCTTTTTCGGATCATTCTGTATATTTTGTAAATACATGTATGGTATCAGTGATTGTATATTGAACTTGAAATAATAGTGAGGTTTGTTAGTAAACAAATGATCATTTTTTGGAACTAATTTAATGGCGTGGTGGTTACTATTATAAACTCGACATTGCTATCAACCTAGATATCTCAGGGAAGATTATTCGAAAATCTCAGGGAGTAATTTTGTAATCCTATTATAAGTCTCAAAACTCAGCTCTTAAATGATTGTCCTGAAAATCATTTTCACAATTCCCAATAAAAGTAATGAATTCTTATTATCATAAAAGTTAACTTTAGTTTTTTTTCTTTTAACATTAGTTTTCCCTTAAAATGGAATATCTTCGGAAATAAATGCTATGAATAGATCAATAGTATGACTATTTAATCGTTAAAGTATGTTTTTTGATCCCGGAAAACTGAAAATATGGGACTGGAAAACTTGTGGAATTTAGTTTTGATGTTATCGTGACCTGGGGCTATCTTTGATTTTTCAGAAATTTATTACTCGTACCAGTCTTATGTAACTACTCCAGTAAAACCTTATCGGAAACACTGCGCATGACTTACACACATTTAAAAGTTTTATTCACGTCGTTTCATCGCTCAAGTCGCTACCAAGACTTTAGGAAGTACATGTACAGAAATATAATATTTATCTTGTGCTTGGTAGTGCAGTCGGTGTTAGGAGGTGCCATACTGCCGATTGGCTGTAATTTTCACCGCCTTGGTCTGAAATTGAAATGTATGAAATGATATAGTCTCGGTGCTGCACAACTATGTCACCGCTGTAATTCTGAAATCTGCTTACGTGGACCCTTTCCCTCGCAAATTTTTCTAGTTGAACAAATGGAGATTCAAATGCCAGTGAGAACATAAAGGAAATTCCAAAGGTGAGGACTAAGACTCCTAGATAAATCGTCACCTGAAAGATATCGGAAGCGATATTGCAGCGTTGGCTTTTTGCCGTCAATTCAGCTCAGTATGTCAAAACAGTGTTGGTGTGCCTGCTTACCATCAATACTTGATCGAAATGAAATTTGTTGTTCCTGCTCCCGAAAAATGTGTACAAAACAATCATGTGCAGAAGATAAGCGCAATAAGTGAGACGGCTCAGCGGAATCAAGGCTCGCCAACTTAAGATGGTGTTAATGAAGCCTATTGGGAAACGACAACATGTCAATCCTGCACTCCTACTGTCCTACACCATGCATTACTGCCACTGTTAGATTTACCTCCATAACCCGTGACACAAGCTAGTGTAAGCCATCCTATTCCAAATGCCCACACGGTTCCCGAAACAGCGTTGAAGATGGCGCTTTCTACGTACGAAGGGGCCTCCGTGCTCAAGAACTGGCCGTAAGTCCCGTATAGCACCGCTAGGTTGCAGGCAACGGCTATGCACCATAGCAAATAAGCCACGGGCTAGAACAATGAATTGCATGAATACATGAGCAAAACATGCACATACACGCAAAGATACGAAGGCATACCGGCTTGATCGTGTTTTTGAGGTCCTCTTTCAGAAGAAAGTAGCCCACCAGCATGCCCACTCCATATGGTCCCATTCGGCAGTACGGTTTGATATAAAACTCGATGGAATATGCTATCAGGTTTTCCACAGGTCTGTACGAGAAGCAAAAGTAGCATTAGGGGAGCTCAGAAGTCATATCAGTTACAAGTTTTTTGTCGCTTACACTGTTGATATCAGAGACGATGAAGGCAGGCTCAATACGTAGGATATCACTCCGGCCGTTGTGCAAGATGCTGCGATGCATAATACTGTTAGTGCCACCCCTAGTCGTGGAAGTCTGCGAAAGAAAGAAGTGTTAGAGGTCTGCAACTAAATAATAGTTGATGAATGACAGTCTGAAACTGCCTAACAATCATAAGTATTGAGTAAGGAAAGGATCCTAGTTTCTATAAACGGAATTCGGCTGTTAACTATTCGTTCTGGCTCATAAGAAAAATTCAGGAATATCCTCGCATTAACTTTAACGTACATGTAGACATCGTATGCGACTGGTAACATGTAACAGTTTGAATATTTCACATTCAGAATTTTATTAAAAACAACGTTTTTCCCCACCATCTTGGGCGCGATGGATTTAAGATCAGTAAAATCCTTTATCTTTGCCTCTCACCCTTGGGGACTCATATATTCATTGTAAAGTCATGTAAATTGATTGTTTCATTTAATTTTTCATCAGGATAACCTTAAGAAGGAAGCCCCTTGAAGGGACAAAACGTTGTTTCTAATGAGATTCTGACTGTGAAATATTTAAATAATCCTGGCATTATTTTGCTCAATTTTTATCTGTTAGGTTTTTTAAACTATAGTTATGTATGCGCACATGCATGTATGTATTACATGTAAATGCTGGAGCACACTTGCCTGTACAGAGGGTATAGCAGAAGGGGCGTAAAGATGTATAGTTGAGTATCCAATGAAATGTACCAGGAATGAGGTACGCACTGCAAATGCAAAGCAACAACAGTTACCTTCCAATATCACCAATGTGCCATCGTGACCCAGATCAATACATGCCATTTGTGTGGTGTCCCCAAAGTTGCTGATGTACAGCAAGCTCTTCCACCAGGTCTGATGGCAGTCGGATTTGTACTTGGCCACTGCTGGCCACAGAGGACCATCGGCGAGGACGTAGTCGGAGGGACCGGAGACCCAGGCGATAGTCATCATGTAGACTGGACTCAACCTGGAAGGAAAGGGGATTCTTCTGAACTGTCGATGCAACGTAAACATACGGACAAGCCGTAGTTTTTCTGGGGTTTCCTTCAGGAAATCTCATATCCACGAACTTACCGTATTAGCCTGTGCAAGTAAAACATGCCGATGTTGAGCTTCCCACCACTCGCTTTCATTTTCTTCAAGCTGACGTAGACCACCAGCAGTCCACTGCAAGTTTACAGAATTTGCAAAGTTTAAATTCAAGTTTATATAAAAATGTAAGTTTCACAGAATAAAATTATCCCACCTTAGGAATAGGAATGTGTCCACCCCCAAGACCCCTCTCAGGATGACTTGAAATGCAAAATTGCGAGAGACGACGGCGGCCTCTTTTATATTATCTGTGAAAATCAAAAACGATAATGCATTTACCAATACTCCATTCAATGCACTGGGGCCTAGGGCTCGTGCACTATTATCTCATGCAAAAAGGACAACGTACCCCACATAGATGCGTTCAGTACGGCGATGTAGTAAGTGTGCCCCAGGATGATCCAAGCCATGCTCAAGCAACGCAAGCCGTGCAGGGCCGACAGGTGGCCCCGGGTCTCAGTCTCACCCACGTCCAAAATCTGTCTCCCATTTGAGATGACCGAAAAGGACAACAATAAGCCGCTCCACTTGCCTGCAGTAAATAGAGATGCCAACACGGTTATGAAAATAATAACGGTTGGGACCAGTGACGAATTAAGACCTGGAGGGGCCCAGGGCACTTCAGGTCTGGGTGCCCCTTGTAAACAAATTTGAAATAAATGGTAGCATGGATGGTCAAATATGCATCATTTGGGATGCATGACTCGCTCAAAGGGTGAGGCCCTCAAAAGCTCTGCCTTTTGGGACCTGTCACAGCTCCAGGGACCGATGTGAGGAAATTGTTTTAAATAATCTGAGAACAATGTGAAGGGCCCATCAATAGGTGGCACCAAAACCATAAAAATAGGAAAATCATTCTAAAAGGGTGGTATAGGATATCTGACAGGAGTGCTCCCTCTATAAGGGGGCCCGGTACTGGTTGGGACCAGTGCTTGAGACAGGTTGCGCACTTACCGCCGTTATTCTTGAGACTCTCCTCCGAATTGGAGCAGTACAGGGGGTTCAAGGAGGGCGACTCTGTGAAATTGCCCTCTGACTGCAACTGACGGATGCACCAGCAGTTCTTGCGTAAAATGCAGGCGATCTCGTAAAGGGTCCCAATTAGAATCAAACATCCGAACGAGCCCCAAAGGCAGCTGAGGTGATAAGAAACAATTAGCATTTAGGAGGGTAAGCAGTGATGAGGGCAACAACTACTCTGTAGGTCTATTCTGTTATTAGGGGAACTGATGTGATGATATAACATGTTTTTGATTGAGATAATACTGTTTACATGCCAGCTTAACTCAGCTTAAGCAAAGCTACCTTACAACAAGTCAAGCATGTGGGTTTACATAATGATCATAGAGTATGCATGTGAACAGGCGATGCATCATCTTGATGGGGCATGTACAGCCCAATGAATGACCTACCAGATTACTGCTATGTGTGTTTGCCTACCTTTAGGGGAACCGCCACTATTCTCAAGTCATGTAAAAGTAAACGTACAGCTGTACAATAGACCACATACATGTACGTGACTTACTTAGCTTAAGGCATCTTAAGTCTGATATTGATGCTGCACGATCTTGATCCACCCAAAAACCACTTTTACATGGCCCAATGGTTGGCCCAAGCCTCCCAGATTGCAGCTGTGTGTGATTGCCTACCTTTAGGGGACTGTGAGGGGTGTCTCGAACATAAACTTACATGACGGCTATTGCGGCAGAGTCCAGATGATAGGAATTCCTGTCCTGGCAAGTCTGGGCTTCGGCCTGAAGAGGGGCGTTCATAAGATCCACGACTGGAAAATAATCCAATGTCCCCAATTAATAATGTGACAAGTTTACTTAAAACTTGTCATCATTGTATCGAGACTTACTGTGCTGGACGTTTTTCTGGATGTCGTCAGGGGTGCAGGTGGACGGGATGCACAGTCCAAGGCTCAGGCCCAGTTTGGAGCTGGCGGGCATGTGTAAATCGAATTTGTCCAGAAAGTCCTGGTCAAATGGGAACTGGTGTTATGCAAACCGCTTTGGTGTTTGGTGGCGACAGCGCCATCTGTGACCGTCATGAAATGGCTAATTCAATCGACTAGTGTTTGACCCCAAAAAGTGATCTAATTTGTTTCATTGGATTTTGTAGACAAACTGAACTTAGAAACAAGAAAAAATGACATCTGAAGACAGTTGCTCAGGGCAGTTGGTAATTTGCATCAGTAAACTTGTCGTCTAAGCCTTTCAGGACGTTTTTTATCAGTGGACATATTTCTGTGTCACAACCTATGGATATGAGAGCTATGGGATAACCCTTCCACTTCAAAAAATTATAAAATAAAATTGTGTGAGATTGTGGGTGATGTCTCTTTTAAAATAGTTTAACAAAAAGTTGTTGTCACAACTTTTCCTTACGTCACAACCAAAACTCAGTTTCCAAAATATGAAATAAGAAATCATAATTAAATGGCAAATTAGAACAAGAAACAAATATTAACATAATTGACACATTGAAATAAAATGGTCTGATAATATAGTGCAGAGTGCTGGGAAACCAACTCTTTATACACAACAGTTTACGATGGCATTCATGCAGTCGTTTTATAGTAGAATGTGCCTTTGATTTTTATCTTATGATTTATCAGCATAATTCAGCTTACACATTTTGCAAAATCTGAAGTTTTGGGAAGGCCTTCATGCACCCCCTGCACCCTTTCCATGTACTCCCAAGGGTGCATGCCCCGCAGTCTAAGAACCCCTGCCTTATATGATTAAAAAACTTTTCTGGTTTTCTGTGAATTTTAATTTTTGAATTTTGATCACGTTTTGCGGTCAAATACTCCACTGTGTCGATTATGATTATACCTGAATTGAGCTGGTGTCGTTGGGGCCGATTCGTGAGGTGTTCAGCTGCAGCGACACTGTGCAGTACTGACCCACGAAGTCCGGTGGCCCCCCTTTTTCGGCGTCCGGCACCGTCGGGTGGTCCAAATGCACGGTGGTTTCCAGACATTGTGGAAAACTTCCCCACCAGTCAAAGTTTCCCTCGAGAATTCCGCTGGGAACTTTGGCCGAGGCATCCAACACTAGTAGTACATACAGAAACACACAGTTAGGATGTAGATACACTATACATTATGCCCTGCTGCAATAGGGAAATTTCGTATATTTTATGGACATTATCCAACTGGCATTACTTTGAAGCAAGAATGGGCATGCAAATTTCAAATAGTTTGTGCCACCAGATGCGAGCGTATTTTATGACATTTGGCAAAATTGCTATTAGAAATTTTAAGAAATGCAAAATGGTAAATCCGAAAAGCATAATTTATTCTCGGATTTAGTTTTTCAGCATCGTGTGGATGTGGTGTTAGATGAGTTTTAATCAGCAATTGCCAATGTCATCCATGTTTTGCCAAATGTTTCCTCCTCGTTAAAGGCCATTCGTATGAAATTAAAAGGAAAGTGATGACATTGCGTAGTCAAAGTGCAGCACTTTATTAATACTTTACACATCGTGCTATTTTCCTATGAAATGTATCTTATTGGGCGGATATCCCGTTACTCATTCGATGGATGGGAATTAAAGGCCGATTAATTTTCAAGTGCCAATCGCTAATTTTGCGGTCAATGTGAGATAAGCTCTTTGGTGCTCTAAATTCGTGCGTCGACCACTGGGAATGTGTAACGCAAAAGTTGGACATCAGCTGTCATTTTTATCTGTTTTTAAATCGGTTCTGTAATGGGATAGTGCGCACCAGCGAAATGTTTGACCCAGTAACGAAAGCAATATGCGTAATGTTTGCTAACAGTATTACGCCCTGACTGTTGACATTCTTGCAACCAAACTAGTTATGAAAATAAAATAAAAACTGAACGTTGAAGTACCGATGATAAGTCCAGGATAATGAAAAATTATCTTTACTTAATTGTTGTATGCAATGTCATTTGCACTATGAATGGGTAGTTATCAGCCACAAAATTGTTCAAAGAATATGTATTAACACTTGCAACAATTAAATTATTTTGTTATACATGTACATGTACTTTACTTAAATTATCAATTGCAATCTTAGTCGGTAGGGATCAGGCATAAAATTGGTCCAGGATTATAGATAATCTGATTATTTTCTTAATTTGTCATCCATTTGTTACCTTATCGCTTAGTTTAGAGAGGGATCAGCCATAACAACGATCTAGGATTATGGATATATAGTAATTTTTTATACATTTCTTAAATTTTCGTTTGGCTACATGTGTTAATTGGTAGGGATCGGTCATAAAGTGGGTACATGGTTCCATCATGTCCATTATGGGGTCCATGGGGTCCATTATGCATACAATTCTTACAGTTTCTTAAATCTGAAAATGTTTTGCAGAACTTTAAGGATCCATAAATACTTTTTATTACAAAATGTTTTCAGATTACTGCAAATAGCAAGGCAAACTTTGATGCTATACTTTATAAGCAATGTGTATTTAAACAGCCGAAGATGTTCGTTAACCTTTTGAGATAAACCCTAGTCGTGTAATTGGGAGTATTTTTGATATTTCCGAAATTTGGGAATATCAAAAATGCTCCCAATTATACGAAGATTACATGAAGATTATCTCGAGCATTTTCCACTGTTTAAATACCCGACGCTTATAAAATATAACGCCAAGTTTGCTTTGCTATTTATCTGGAATATTGTTATAAAAATAGTGTTTATAGATCCGTATAGTAGTGAAAAAAATGTTCAGATTTAAGAAATTGTATGAAGGAACAAAAATGGAAGCAATATCGAAAATATAGTACTTTTGGATTTTATTACCAACTAACAGTCTTTTATGGACGATCCCTAAAGGGGGAAGGATTTCATAGCTCTGGAATTTAGTTTTTTTTCCGTTTATTTGTTTTAGAAAGTTGTGTATAAAAGGAACTGGCTGACCTTGAAAGACATTTAAATTTGTAAGCACGTTATTTCACGTACACGTAGGTAAAGGGTAGTAGTAAATAAACCCTTCTATAGTTTTCCGGTTCAGTTCAGTTTTTGTTGACGAAAACCTGATCTAGGCCTACATGTAAATCTAAGGAAAAATCAGTGTTTTAAAGTTTGTGGTTTCGCATGAATTGTTTTTAAAAAAAATGCAAATTGAAGGTCTTGGGCGTTTTTACGTCACGAAATTTGATGCTCGAATTGCTTATGGACAGCAAACACGATCAATTTTACTATAAACCAATTCTTTGACCCATTTTCACTGGTGGGTTACTAGAAGTGTGTTCCATTCCAGTGATTTATGGTTGGCCCTTGCATCCCATGTAGGCCTAGGTTAGTGCCATTCTGGCGAAAAAGTTACATGTACCAAAACTAAATCGATTTCACTCGTTAGTAGTTTGAAACTAACTTTCGATCGGGGAATGCCCTTTGACCTGAAACAGTTAGATAACTGGTACAATCAGTCCTGTGTGTATGTTGATAACTTTTTTGTAAGGAAATTGTAAAACCAGACAGTATCTGAGCTGATAATTAAGCCGACACATTTTGATTTGACACTAATTTCAACTGTTTCGTCGCTTTTTTAAGGGAACCTCGATTTCTGGAGAAAGGTTAAAGGGGAATCAAGGAAATTTAAGTCGTGAATCTAATAATTTCCACCAAAGATTAGAATTAGTATAGTGATATACATGTATGTATATTCTAAACCACTTTTTAAAGTATTATAGATGTTGATCTGTTCAGAAAAATATTGAATAAAAATTATCATTGGACGCTTTTCAGGACAATTCTGGAAGAATTTTAACACGTCAGACAGACTAGTTTTATAAAAGAAAGAGCTGATTGTAAACTGATATTTGTTTCAAATATAACCAGCTTGTAAACTACATTGTAGTTTGGTCAGGAAATGTCAGGGAAATGAAAGTCAGGAAAAATTACTTTAGGAAATTTAATGAAAATATTCAAGAGAACTTGTAGTTGAAACACAAGAACTCATATTTTTGGCTTGTACATGTATATGTACCTATATATACCTATGGATTATAGCTTGCAAATTACTCTAAATATGTCAGGGTAATTGCTATGAAATTGTCAGGGAATGTCAGGAACTTTCAGGGAAATCATTACTTAAGTTTTAGAGGGAACCCTGATAAATCTCTAATTTTTATACTCTTTTGGCCTCACCTAATGGAAAAGAGCAGCTTAGAGTAAGAGCTGCATCAATTAAAACAAAAGAAATCAAATATGTGATTTTTAATAAACATTACGTAAATAAATATAACAAAATGTATATACATCTACGAAGTCGATGATTTATTTTCTGTCAGCAATACAGCATATAGGTTATCGTAAACGTACTTTTGGCTCGTGGTATAACTTTCGGGTATAGCTTGAAAATTATTCTAAATATGTCAGGGAAATTGCTATGAAATTGTCAGGAAATTTCAGTGAAATCATGACTTAAATTTTAGTGGGAACCCTGTTTGAGTACTTAGGTAAATCTTAACCACATGGCATCTCGGATGCTTACTGTGGGTGTATACTGAACTGAATCGAACGTTTAAGTAAGTCCCTACCCCGAGGTCCCCTTGAACGTAAATTTGTCTTACTTTGCAAGGCCCAGGGCCGCAGTTGTCCCACCTGTCCTAGGAAGGCGGCCGTGTGGTTGGCGCAGGCCGACGAGGTGTCCGGGGCGATGAATAAGCTGGGGCCGGCGTGCTTGGCCAGCAGGTCCAAGAGCAAAGGGCTGGGGCCCTGGACCTGGACCGGCAGCGGGAAGGCGGAGAAGTCGCTCGGCGGAGGGGCCCCGTGCGCGGATCCGATCCCGAGGACCAGCCAGCAGATCAGCAACAGGTGTCCGGAGGAGGAGGAGGCTGAAGAGGTCTCTGTCGGATGCTGCATCTCTGAGCTTTTGGCTGTTGCAACTTTTTTTCCCTTTCTGGTTGCCGAGCGGGACGCCTACTCTTGGGCGATCTCCAAAAAAAGATAATAAAAAGTGAGAAAGTCGGTCGGTGGTATCAATTGGCCCGACGGGCCGCCTTATATAGGCTAAGGCCAGGGGAGGGGCTTGGCGGATAAGGACCTCCGCTGTGATTCGGTTATAGCCACCTCCAGGAATTGAAGATTCACTTTCGGGCAACCTCCCTAGCTGGAGCAACGGTTTTCTGACTCGAGTCAAGGGCATTTTCTTCCGGAATTTAAGTGTGGGGCGTTGATCTGATCCCTGGTTTAAGAGCCTTGGTGCAACGCAGAAAAACTGGCCGTGACATTGTGCCATGGGCTGGCTTGCACAGCCAATGAAACGCCAATTGAAGCCTGCTTTTGCTAACTGCTCCTCGAGATTTGCAAGACTAACGAAATTGGGCTGCACCCCCCCCTCCTTCCCCTAACCCCACGTGTTCCAGCATTTTCAGGAACCGGAAATGTTGCCTGGTGGCAGGGCGGTGAGGAAGTGGCTTTGGCTTCCATCTAAAGCAGTGAGGATCACTGATGAAGATCACCTTCGCGTTTTTCAATTCAATTTTCAACTTAATACATGTACGTCAACAATCAGCACCTGAGATGACATGTGGTGAGGGTTGATATACCAAAGTACAGAAATGTCGCGTGGAAAAATTAAATATAAAGAAATGCAGTAAAGCTGGAGCTAAAAAACGAGTAAAATAAGGTACATTAGAATGATATGCCACACAAGTACAAAAATGTTTCTTGAAAAATTTAAGCAACATGAAGTGCAGAATTCGTATTTGAATGGCATGTAATGTATTTCTGTTGCTTATCAATGTTGATTGCTGCAATTTTACGTATGTATTTCATGGGGCTTTCATTGTTCATTTTTTGTTGTATTGGGTAAATCTACCCCAACCACATTGCACCTCAAGTGCTGACTGTGGGTGTAATAAATTGAATTGAATTAAGCCCAAAATCCCCATCTGGACGTTCAAGTATTATGTCATCATTTCTTAAAATACTGAGTCATATCCTTTGTTATACATTTGCCATATGTGCTGTTATGCTTTTGTGATGTTCTTCAAATCCACCAGCTTTGATATTCGATATTATTGTGATATTATCATGGTACTGAGTTGATTTGAAGAGTTCTCATTCTGTGTTGTGTAGTTCAGTGTCACTACACAACACTGGATTTCCCAACACAGCACTTCATCAATATAAAAATATTGATTTAAAAACGGTGAAATCATTCCAAACTAGCACAAATTTGAAGGTTTTCTATCATCATTGCTCGAAAAATGTTCAAATATGGCCACTTTTTTCATCATGATTACAGAACTGTTGTGTTGGTGCAACGTGAACATCCCCAACTGAAATCCCCATTTCGCAAATTATGCCAAACACCGATCCCGAATCCCTGGCTGAAAATATACACTCGAACTTCGGCGAATTTTAATTCGTATTGTATTTGCATTGCGTGGTGCCATTGTGTGATAGTGAAAATCAGGTTAGAAAAAGTGGCTGCATTGCGTGCATTAGCCTTTTTTGGGACACGTGTTTTCACCGCCATCGAAATTAAGGGTGTCACATGTTATTGTGCGAAACATTTTGGGAAATTTGTAGTCACTACTACCCTGCTGAAAATCAGCCTCCAAAAGCTTTTGGAGCACTTTGTATGACTTTGGGCTTCGCCCCACAGCACCGTCATGTGCTTAGTGCGTGTATATCCTAACTTAAAAATTAAATTTCTGATTTAGCTGCCCCTTAACCGTCAGGCAACCACAGTTAACCTACGACCGTTAGGAGAAGCCCACTTTCTCTGGCCATTATTGGTAGAAAAAGTACCATAAAAGTGTAATTATTATGCCTTCATGTAATACACTTTTCTGCTTCTAATGAAAAACAAATTGCACTTTTTCTGAAATTAATTGCAAAAATATTGCATTTGAAGTCCGATTTTACATCATTCAAGATTGCAGTAAATCTTCAATCTTCAATTCTACTATTAATTGCATTTTTGCAGCCATTAATGGCATAAAATGGTAATTATTTGAATTCATTTTCTGCTGGGCCAGACTCGAAGTAACCATGTCCACGTGTTATTTTTCATAACTTTCCACGTGATTACTTTATACCTTCTAACAACCTGTTTTGAATAACCCTTTTGTAACCTTGCTAACGATGATGTCAGCAGCTGTTTTATTGCTTGCTAGATGGACACATTTTTCCTCGAAAATGAATAAAAGGGTTGCGTCCCCGAATTTTCCAGTCAGGGTGTTTTTTGAGGGTAGTTTTTGAAGGAAAACCAGTCAACCCTTTACCTGTCACCACCACACTGACTCTCTATGTTAAGTTCCTCAAAATTACACCTTCGCATCCATGGAAACAAAGTGTTACTTAACGACCTCGAGTTTTTCGAAATGAAATTGCATGTTCGAACTTATTTATTCCAAGCAGGGCTATCTAATTACGGACCTACGCGTTTGATTCACCTTGAGTTGGTGCCAAAAGTGCGATTTTGTTACAGTGCATTGGCCTCTCGAGTGATACACTAGAAACTGCACAAGGACGACTGCCCATGGTACATAACACGTGCACACTGTATAACACTCCTGGTAAATTTGAATGAGACAATGGAGACTGTTTATGGATGGGGAAAAAGATTCAAACTGATCCCCACTTGGTTTTCTCAAATTTTGACATAAAAAACTGTCCATTCATCTGTCGTCCATCAGGGTATAGGATACTTAAGTATCATGTCATCATCTTACATGTAGCCTGATGTAGGTGTTAATTGGGAAGCTCTATCAAATGATGTCTTCACAAGGGAGTCGAAGGGACGTTCAAATATTATTTAATACTATATATTTTCACGATCAGTTTCAGACCTCCCTCCTCCAGTGATGATGTAATCATCGACCTAAAATGTTTCCAATTGAGGAAATGTTTATCAAAAATCCACCACCATAAAACGTTTTCAATGAAATGATTGATTTTTATACCCCCATCTAGTGACTACACAACCGTTGACCAAAAGTTTCGAATCGAGCAAAAATGTCATAATCACAAAAAATACTTTTTTGTGAATTAATGGATGTTTTTACGATCTCCCATTGCCATCATCATTGACGTTGCTTGTAGGTAGGGCAGCTACGTAAGAAATTAGTTCCATGCTTATGTTTAGGTTAGGTCAAACATAAAATATGAAAAATGCAATGCAAAAAATGCTACATTTCGACAGCTAAATGTACAGGTAGGGCAGGTGTTATTCCTGCATGCTAGTCAAGTACGTCTGAGTCAAGTCACGTCTTGAACATCTCTATGGAGTAACAAAATGACAAAACTTAATAATAATTGATCATTTTTGTTTCTGTGACTACAAACTTCAAGTGGAACGTGCTTATTGAAACACTGCATGATATGGAGATCTTTGGAAACACTACTTGCTCTTATCCCTTGTGAAGCAGTCAAACATTAGCAATTATTTTCAAATTTGCCAATTTGCCAAGAGTGACTTGGCCACACTTTTTAATGTTTTGGTGGCGTATTTCGCGGAGTTTGAGTGTACTTTTTTCGTGAGATCATCGGAATGATGTTCCCCAAATGGGCCCATGGATGACTAAGACGAGATGCATGTTTAATAAATTACGCTTTTATGTCGAGCATTGTCTCTGTGGGCTCGGTGTTAATGTGCCCCAATCGGGTGTGAACGACACCCGAAAGCTTAATTTCTCTAATGGCCGCCGTCGATTTCAAGGTCTAGACCAAATAAATATGAAAAATTTGGCAATTGTTCGCGGCCAGAGGCCATTCCTCCCCGTAGCACTCGTGTTCCCCCACGAAGAAAACACAAAATCGACCCACATGTCCCTGCCTACCACTGCCCCAAAATTCGTGTGTGTAGTCTACCTATACCTGCCCTATACCAAAAGTAGAAAATGACTTAAAAACAATAAAATAATTCGTAATGAATTTTTGTTCCCAAGTTCCTCGTCAATATTTGACATCACTTTCCTTCTAAACGTTGCCATCATTAACCAACAAATTTTATCCAATAGAGCATCCTTCAGTATTTGTAAAAAATTAATCATTAATGATGAATTTTTGCTCATACAGTGACAATAAATATAATAATGAAGCCATGATATGAAAATGATTGAGATCAATAGCAGTGCTTACGTTATGATTTAAATGACCCTCCTCCTCCAAGATGATGATCGAGGTAATACTTGGACGCCCCCTTTTATAAGGCTCGTGGAGAGTACCTCTCGAGAGTCGAGAGATGGACCGTCTGAGATCATCTCGATGGTTACTGTCGCTCGCAGCTCTCAGCTTGTAACATAGCACTGGCTCGAAAGGGGACGTTCAAATATTACGTCATCACCTGAGGAGAGGGGGGTCAGGTGATTGGATTGAAGGGGGAAAGTAATGGCCAGGTAATGATGTCATCACTGCTGTTTCATATAGCACTTGTTAAAATTCATTGTTTGCCATCCAGATTTGACCGTTTTGCATGAAATTTGCTAGAAAGTTACTAGGTAAATAATTAATTTTGTGCAATTGTTATATATAAAACAGAAATGATAACGTCATGTCTTGCAATAAATTTACTAGAAAATATGCACAAAATTGTCTCGCAATAAATTTACTTGAAAATTTGCAAAAAAATTGCTAAAATATGGGTTTGCTCGGCTAAAATTTATCATTGCTGATGTACATGTATGTTCGCTCAGGCATTAGTTTTTTTTGGTCTCAATGACCTCTTAGAAAACCCCTGGGGGTCTCTCGATGTAACTTTCCCTCTCTGCTCCCTGATGAACACCTACTTTCGGAAAAAGCATAATCGCGAAAATAACGGTGTTCCTAAAGCTATACTTAGTTGAATGACCTTATTATTTTTTGAGAAAAAAAAACCCCTGTAGTCTGTGTCTGCATCTGACTAGGTTGCCCCAGTTCAGCCAGTGGTCCTTCACCTGTCGATGACCATTATCCCCTCGTCTTCCCCAGGGCCCCCCTCCAATGGGGGGGTGTGACGTCACCTACAGTGTGTCCTTCGCATTCCTCCCATGTGCTAGCCCATCGGTTCTTGAACCCTGTTACCCTGTCTTTATGTCTGGCTGTGACCGACCATCTGCTCCAGTCGATGTCCCGTTGCTGGCGAGCAAGGCCGGTCATCGTAAACACGGCCGAGACGAGGCTGTTGGACCCAGGGTCAGTCACTCAATGCTCAAGACAAGATGACGTTTCCGCCTGGCCCAACAACGACCCCCTCGAGGGCACTCTCTGACTCAGGCTCTCAATGAACCTCTGCTTTCTGTCTCGACTGATGCGCTAATAGGATGATGGCCCCACCAACATTTATACACTGTAGCTGCCCTGTTACTGCTTTTTAGGTAACCACAGGGGTGATTGTAAAATTATACCCTCATTACAAAAATTAAGCTAAAATACTGGTAGAGATTCAAGGACCAAATCTTGGAGGAAGGTAGATGAACTCCTAAAGATTTGGGATCATGATGCACTGTCCCGGTAGAAAATATTCTGTGTCAAATTAAAATAAAGTGCAATTAATGACAGAATTGAAAAATGATGAAGATGATGAAGATAATGTTGAAATCTGGCATAAAGTTTGGCATAATGTTTGATAGCATGTGCAATCATCAAAGTGCAATTAATTAATAAGAATTGAAGATTGAATGATGTAGACTGAATGGTGTAGAAATTAATCTGGCATAAAATGCAATTTTTTGGCATGGCAGAAAAAGTGCTATTTTCCTGCAATAGTGCTTCATAACGTGGACAATTTGCAGCAAATGGCAGAACAGATTTGCAGATTTGTTGCAGTTTTGAGTGATGTAGAAATCTGGCAGAAAAAGTGCCATTGTTTTTGCAAAAGTATTTCGTAAGATGACAGATTTACAGCTAATCTTTGAATATTTGCTATCAAAGTGCATTCCTTCAATGCGTGCATTAAAAGTTATGGTACTTTTACTGTACTTTTTTTGCTGGGATGCCAGAAAAGATTTTCGATTCTAGCGGTTACATCGCCGCCTTCTGGTACTCAAAGTTAACCAAATATACGAACAAAACTTTAGGATTCGTCTACATGTACCTTTTTTGTTTTTCAAACAGGTGGTTACTGTAACAGTTTCTAATTTTTTTTAATGAGATATGGACTTTTATGATCACCCTGTATAACTACAACAACTGTGATGAGGTGAAGCCCAACGTACTGCAACATAATTCACGCAAAACTTCGTGGGTTGCTAACTAACTGGTTGAACTAATTAACTTCGGTCCTTCGTAACTTTAGAAGGGGATTATGTAGCAGTGCCTCCAGTGCTCATGAAGAAGAATGTTATTAAAACAAATTTCTGAAGCGATTTGCATTTCTTGGAATGAAGGTCGCTCAAAGAGTAAATCATAAAAATTTGATGCCTACAGTATTGGCTTTCGATAATTCAAGGATGTTTTATGAGTTAATGGATTGAGGCATCATTGTGTTCGTCTAATAATAACATGGCCTGTGCTCTGAATTGGGTTCCTTGACTCCATACGCATTGTTCACATAATCACATTGGACCAGTATCGAAAATCAAGGTTGTCTTATTAGCAGCCTGTGGCTTAATTAACTAAAAAAATATTGCCTATCCCAGCAGTGGAGAAAGAAGGGGGATGGGAGGGGATCCCCCAGGCATCACATCAAATTTTAGAAATGCAACCAGATAATACTGTATTAGGAGTAATAATGTGATTGGTATCATAGAACTGTTTGAATATTTCAGTTAGAATTGAATTAGAAACAACGTTTCATCCCTCCAAGGGGCTTCAACTTATCCTGAAGAAAAATTAAATAAAACAATCGATTTAAATGACTGAAATATTCAAACATAATTCTGACATACATGTAGTTTGACATAAAGATTATTGGTATTCTGTGAGTACTATGCATGTATGTGATAAAAACAATGGCAAATACAGGAATTCATTTACAGTATGTTATTATAAAGGGCTATAATAATTTATTGCATAATTATATTTCATAAAAATGAGGTTTGTGAAGGGTCGATGAATCTGAGACATACAGTACATGTACATGTACATGTAGCTGTGAGGAGTTGAGGTCTCCAGGTGATTCAAGTAAGCCCAGGTATTATTCTATAATGTCTCATCACATGGAGACCTCAATTCCTCCCAGCAATGCCTCAGATTCATCAACTCTTCACACTCCCCATTTTTTTTATTTTATGAAATTCGTCCCTGGTTTTGGTCTTCACCTTTACAAGTTCATGCATGGGGTTATCTTCAATGGACATAATTATACCTATGTCCACCTCATTTACAAGGCAATTTTACCTGCCCCAAAAATTTTAGTTTTTTAAAATCTAATTTTACAAATGCGAAATGATGTTACGTTGTATTAATATCAGTAATTAAACTTCAGTTATTTTTTTATGCCTATATACAGTATTATGCTACAAGTAGCAATTAAAAGTGAAAACGTTGACGTCATTGTAATGGGATATTTAATTATCTACATGTATTCAACTTTGCCATTTTCCTGTCCGACTACTCCACATTTTCATTCATTTTTCAGTTTTTTATCTTGTCCTAAATGAAATTCCTATTTTGCCTCTTGGTTTCATTCGTTGAATGTGTGAATTTGTATTGGTACCCGCACGAATAACGTGCTTCGGGCAAATGTTTGCTGCGATTTTTTATGTTTGCATTTCGTTAGCCCAAAGTGATTTATCGAGCGTTATATGCCAGAAAATGGGTCGGGCCCTGAATAAATTAAGGAACCGTGATGAAATTTTGCACTCTCGCATGGCTAAGAAAATGTACCGAATTTTAAGTGTATGCTATTTCCTCGTTTCATTCAGCGATGTGTATACGGTATAGTTATAGCAAATCCACAATAATGGATAATGATTACGATAGTGAAATTACTGTGAAACCCAACACCTTTACATGCAATGTAGATATATGTGGGCATAAGCACGTTTGCATAAAAAAGTAATATTATCATGTATGAATATAAAGTCCTGCTTCATTATTTAAAAAAATATTTTATAAAAATCGTACCAGTTACAGTCACAATTTTAAGAAAAGTAGAACTACTGTTTAGAACTACTAAAAAAAGAAAGTTTAAGTAAATGTTTGTGCTTTTTAATAAATGTTAATTAACATTTGTTGTGCTGCACTAAGTGTCTAGAAGGGGGTCAACTTTAGTTAGGGGAATACACTTCCATAACAAACTTTTATAAAAGGCAAAAAAATGAAATTAAACTTTTGTTAATGAGCCACTGAGTGTCGAATAATTTGTTGAAAGAAATTTATATTATTTAATAAAACTAAGTAACTACACATGCATGCATATTTTGCGCTTATAATCATTTTTTAAACTGATTCTAGAGATTTAGAGAAATCATAAGATGGATAAAACGAGCTAATTGCAAATGACCTTACAAGATCCTAAGCCTTACCAATGTTGTAATTAGAAGCATCAGAAGACGTATAAAAAGCGAGTGATAGTGACAAGTGCTGTAAACTTACCTAATTTTTTCTCCAAAAACGTGAAATCCGGACGAATTATCCGTTCGCCCGCACCGAACGGACTTGTTATCCGAATTTGAGAATTTCTAACGGTATCAGGCTCGAAGATATTGCTTTGCACTAAATTTGAAAACCTGTCTGACGATGTGAAAAATCCTACATAGGTGCCTAAGTTTAGCCTTTTGTAAAGGTGTCAGTATTCCTGCAGGGAGACACGACCCCGAATGGGACCCTTTACAGCGGTTATTTATGGTCATTTTAAGGTTTTAACCCCTTCTTTCTACCCTTCTCAGGTCACCACCTATGTGACCTGACACTATTTTTTACCTTTAACTGCAATATTTTCAGTGAAACAGTTTTATTCAATTAGCATCAATTGGCTCCATAGTGTTGCCACACAAATGCAGACAAACTTGAATGGCAAATGATGGGTTTTACATATATTTGAAATTATATGGTATATATTTGGTATTAAGTGATGCCATAATACTTGAACGTCCCACATACCTCTAGATGGTGACACACAATACTTGAACGTCCCACATTTGCTTATTACCTCCAGATGATGACACTAAGGTTCCCCACTTACCTGTCTCAAGTGGGGTGTCTCAGCACAGTGGCCCTTCGAATATTGCTCCTTCGTTTTTTAGCATTTTTTTTTTCAATAAGTCCTGTTTTCACTGTTTTTTTCGGAGATTTTTACAGCATTTGATCTTAGCAAATGATCGAGGCGACACTTGGCTTTAATTCTCTCTTCGTAGTCAGCTTTTGTTGGCCTGAATTAGGTTTTGGCACAACATACAAGTGATACAACCTATTGTCCCGTTTCTAGTTATGCCAAGAAAGATTGACAAGTCTTTAAACACAATGCATGTTGAGGGATGGTTGAGGTATGACGTGCACCGCCGAGATTTCATAGTAAACAGTAAACTAATAAAATCCTGCGACCTTCAAATGGCACGTACGAATGTAATTGTTGTGACTCATCATTAATTGAACTCCATTTTATCATTAGTTATCATTTGACCCTTCTTATTCTTCCCACAAGATGATGACTTAATATTTAAACGGCCCTTCAGGTTTTCTGCCTGAATTTCAGTTCGGAGTTTTCTCAGATGGTTTTACGGCTTCATCATTTTTTCGTTTTCCTACCACATTTTAGTAATTTTTAAAGCACATTTTTGATTTAAAGCGATACTTAAACAACAATTATTGCGTATTTTTTATTTGACGCAGGGTGGGTCAGAAAAAATTTGTGCAGTACCCCCTTATGGACGATCTTAACAGGCTCAGAATAAGTGCTGTCTGAGGACAAAATGGAATTTTATTTCTCAACTTTAATCCCTGGAGTGCGTTATTCCCCAGCGTTTATTGTCCCCTGATCATTCCCATCGATTTTGAAATCTAGTCTTCGGAAGTGTCTACGACTTTTTGCAATTTGTTCAAAAAATAACTGTAAAATCTGAAAATAGACACACTCCATTTCCACATTTTCGTACAAAATCCACACTGCTTCGGATGAATGAAACAAACACGTCTGAGGGTTCACTGATCCTGTTTGCGAGAAGAAAGTTGTTAAGTTGCACAACTCATTCGTATGTGGGAGGATCTTTGATTCGTGCAATGCCCGCCATCCATGCCAAGAACCATGCAAATGTATCGGCTCTCATTACCAATAGCCCTAGTCAGCAAGTCATTTAGATGTCATTAGACTTTTCAGTCTTTCTTACATCAATGACTTGATGAAAAACGAACTAAAACAATAAAATGAAGCTTGATGCGAACAACTTGGCAATGCCTCCAATTGTATAGAGTTGTATTTTTTAGAGACTCAATTCAATTTATACAAATAATTACAATAATTTTTGGTCAGTGATGACACCATAATTTAAGTGGGGGCTGGAAATGATGACGTAGGGTAGAGGGGAGTCTGAAAAACCCCCCCCCCCCCAAAAAAAAAATGATGACATACTATTTGAACGTCCCCATATAATCAACGTGAGGTGATAAGGTATGGAGAACTGGTGATTTTTCCTTTTTGCATTTCAATGCAATAAAATCTCTGAGCAGAAACTAAAATTACAAAAGAAGTAACTTACATGATTATCAGATTTAATCCTAATTAAATTTTTGATTTTCATTTAAACAATCAGTGACTTGAGAACGTCACTAATTAAATCTTGATTGATTAGACAGTTTTGTTATATGTTGTAGTGGACAATAAGGGCCAGAGTACATGGTCAAATTCGCTGTAATGTTTTCCATTATAAGGCTGAAGAAATCTTAAACATGAAGGGGTTAAACCTACAACAACCAAAGCTGTCACTTGAATTAATAGTCAAGGTGTTAGTTTTATTAGCTTAGAATTGGACAATGTGAAATTCACTCAGAAAATGCAGCAGCTGTGGATTGATTCATAATGCTGAAAAATCTCCCAACTTAACCATATTTTTTGACAAGTTTTATTTTAAACTTGGTCTACTTACACCACATGAAGAATAAAAAAATAAGATAACGTAAGACCGGACAAGAATATTTATATGAAATAATGAGGTTTTTTCACATTGATGCCGTATTCTTGGAGTGCAGGGCTAAGATCGTCCATTGTCAGCGTGTAGCGTTTGTCCTATTCGTGAAGAAATTATTCACAAAATTCAGTACAGAATAACTTTTTCAAACGTAACCTTTGATCGAATTCACAATAAACTCGGCAGATCCTTATTTTACCTTGCCGGCTTTCTTCGAGCTTTGCGTGGTGCCCCGCATCTTGCAGTGCTGCAGAGCGTCGTTGGCTATGTCCGAAATGAATTTTTGGGCTGCCAGTGATACAAGCCGCACTCTGGAAAACAAACATCCAGATGAAAAATTACAACTAATTTATTTCATAGAATGGATTGTCATGATTTGATTTTGCTGTTCACCAAAAACTATCTACATGTATGCAAAATGAATAATTGATTTATTGCTTGTTATATACTAGTACATGTAATAAGGATAGAGAACATACATTTTCATCAGAAAACAAGAAATTTATGTTGTCTTTTAAAATTTACAATTGCCATCTTCCACAGAATGGCTTATTATGCTTGCTTTTTGTATCGATCATAAACTATCCCCATGTATGCAAATTATTGATTTGTTCAATTTTCCCGACTTAAATTCTTCATCTAATTGAAGTGAATTTTATATTTACTTACATCCTGGGATCCGCATCCTCGAATCCTGCAGAGTTCAGGTAATATGAGGTGACTGCATCAGGAATCTGTTAAATTTGGAACACAATATTAAATACACCCCTCTCACTTGTTAATCATACTCTGGTAATTTGCACACTTACTGTTGGAGTGTAATCCTCCAGTTGGAGAAGGAAGTCAGATAAGGCCATTCCTGGTAATTTCACCTCTTGGTTGCCAGACGAACTGGGGTTGTGACCCGTGATGCTGTTGTGCCCGGCATTCCCGCTAGATGTCGCTCCACCTTGGAATGCATTACCGTCACCTGGCGGAAAAAACAATGGGTATACATAATTAGCATAATTGGTGACACGGCCTCAGTGGTCACTGGTTCCTCATTGTCGTCAGTTGTTGATATCCTATCAGTCATGATCTAATTTGATTAGTAAGTTTGTGTTCATTTATTGTTACACGGTGTTTTTTAAGTGCAATCTCTGCAATTAGCAGCAATTGTAAATGCATTTTAACTGGACGGGCCTGCCTAATGAGTTCAAAAGGTCAAACTCATGACTTTTTGCAAACCAGCAATTAGTTTTCGATCCCCTAATTGGGAAAGAAAAAAACATTCCCTCTTTATACTTTACAAATGTAATTTTATGAAGGTCGATGCATGTATCCAAATAATCCGTGAAATTAATAATGCTTGGAATTCCCTATATTTTCACATGTACAAGGTGAGTGAAAAGATGTTGGCACTTTAAATGAGCAAGACAAAATCCATGTTATTTCAGACTAAATATGGCGGTTTTATTTTGGAGGAAAGCGTACATTAGCTATATTTGAAATTAATGTTATGATAATCATAATTATAATAATGTTATAATAAGTTATAATAATTTGGTGAATCAGTAAACAAGTCATTAGAGTTATTGCATGTATCTTGGTTAAAAATAGCAGCCCTAACCATAGACAGATATGAAAAAACGAAGTATTTCTCCTTCAAAATTCCTTAGGGGGTTCAAATTGGACTAAGGCGAATCTTAGCCTCAAAGCGGGAAACTTGTACACATTCATGATCCATTTCTGCGAGTCTGATAATCATTACACGAATTCCTTGCATATTAATTGTAGTGACCATGATTAGATTCAATTTTTTGAATGGATCTTAGACTTTCTGGTGTTACAATTTATTTCGAAAAATTATTCATCCTGAAACTAAGATCATCGTACTAAATCAATGTTTTTTTTGCAGGTTGATTACTACAAGAAAATACTACGACCCCAGTGCTTCGCGATTTTACAAACTTATTACAACGTCAACGCCCAAAGTGGTCATGATGTGGCTCCTCCACCTGCTCTCAACCAATCAATATATTTTTGGTAAGCAATTTATTTCTCAGTGATATTTTCAGTAAGATTCACTGATTCAGAATCCAGAGTATCGCTACTGCCAAGTCCCCAGGTTTCGTGTAAATACATTTGACCAGCGTGTTAAGGGGATGCTAAATGTTTGAAGCTTTTAAAAAGGTAAACTATGTGCTTAAAATATGACTTATGACGTGCCATGTTTTAGTCGAGACCAGCTGTTATGGCGGCCTCGACGTTAAAACCAGATAACTGAAACGTGAATTTCTAAATACACAGACAAGTGCGCGCCTTTTAAAACACCTGGTGTTCAATTTAACCCGAATTGATTAACGCTGTTCGAAAGGGTATGCTGCCCACTCGGCAAAAAATCCTTTCCACATGGGTTTAACAAATTAATTTTTAAGTCTTCAGATACTGTAGACTTACAAATGTTTGACGTGGATGACCAACCCTTCTGTCATCATTTCGTTAACCCCAACCCCTCCAGAAAGCTTATGACGTAATATTTGAGCGTCCCCTGGCTCATAAAACACCTGATTTCTTCCCAAAAAAGCAACAGGATTCAAGAGCTATTTTCGTTACCGTCCAATATTTTTTTTTGAAAAGTGGCGCAGATCCTCTGCTTGCTAAAAGCATCCGGTTTGGCAGCCACTCAACCCTGTGTGGTATCGGTGCGTAGCTACCGAATTCAATTCATGATCAAATCGGGGATTTTGAGACAAAAGCCAAATAAAAACATTCGAGCACTTGTTGTGAACGCGTTGGTCATCCGTGGCCACCGCACAAAAGCACAGACGCTATCTGAAAATGGTGCCAACAGGTGCCATTTCATATCGAAGTGAAAAAGAGCCAATCTGACTTCGATGCATATTTAATTTGAAAACAGTTTTACAAGTGATATGGAGTGTTTGCTGCAAAAAAGCATATTCAACCATTCAACAGTGATAACAATTACTGCATGAAGCAGAAATACAACTGCAAAAGTGACAAATTCATACGATACAATGGTTGTATTAAAATTTTCCATTGCAAAACACAAATGTTAGGGGCATTTCGCAATTTTACTGGATTGCATTGCACGATGATTGCAATTTCATGGCTGTAATGAATCCTTTCAGATTCCTAGCAAATATATGCTTAGAACACAGGCAATGGAGAAAACACGTTGCAACATGTTGAATGGAATAATCTGTGCATTGGAAATCGATATTTCAATGCCAACTGAAATTTTCCGATTATTTAAAAAAAATATACAGAATCTAAACAGTTAACATTGAATTCTGTGCGTAAATAACGTAACGTAACCTCGTCCACACTGTGCACAAAATCAATTTGGTCAACAAATTAATTTACCTGAATCAAGTTTCATAAATCCGAGAATGTGCAATTATGAAATCGATCACGGAGATTCTCAACTAGGAAATTAACTAGATTTGTGCGTAGTGTGGACAGGGCATAATTTGTGCAAACACAGCATGGCCCAATGAGTTAAAAACAACTAACAAACTGTTCTGAAAGTGCTGAAAAACGTTTGCACCGAAATCCCCGAATTAATTCGGGATACAGTGACGTCATAACTTGTTTTAAAAATACTTCTATCAACGCTTCTTAAAATCTAGCTAACGAGCCATATTGATATTTAACAGCCCCAGGTAGGACCTGGTGTGTTTCAGAACACTGAGCTACAGCTCGATCCAACAGATCTGAAAACTCAAAATAAACATTTTATACTCGCACATAAACATTTTATGTAAACATGACCCTGTACAATATTCTTTTAGAGAAAGAACATGTGCATAACACCCCTCAGTGCATTTTCTGGTTCATCTCCATGATAGAAAAGCACCACCAACATGTACATGCACATGTATGTATGATGAATTGATGTTGGGTAGTTTTGCACCATCCTGAGCAAACTCAGAACTGTACCAGTTAGTAACAAAACAAGGGGAGCACAAAATGCCAAATTTTTTTTTCATTAATTCCAGTGCAATTCTGGCAACTGAGCCCAGGCTGGACTGCTTTGGTCGTCCCATTTTTGGTATCAGATTAGAAAGGTAGCCCAGATGACTTCCGGTTATCAATATTGCACATTTTGCAGGCGAACATCTGCCAGACTCCATTTTGAGATTCAGCTACCACATCAAAAATTGAATAATCTCACCTAAGAGTTACGACCGAAATAGCCAGGCCCACGTGTTACAAAAATAAAACTTGTATAAAATAAAGTGGGTTGACTCGTTGGGTTTAACTAGCGCAGTATATGGTACATGTACATGAATATGCAATCAACAATGCGTGACTTGAAAAGCCTTTGGCACGGGCGCCATCCGAGCAAAACCCTGTCAGCAAACCACATGTGGGGACGTCAGTGTTATGTAAACTAAAAATGCAACTCAGCTGGATTTCTCATGTGTTCGTGCAGAATTATTGGAAATCCTTATTCCGCTGTGTAGTGTCACTATGGTACTTATGCCTCGAATGATGATATGGGCATTAATTCAACCATGGTAGCGGACTGAGTCACTGAAATTACAAATGTTTGTGCGAATTATCATTTTAACCTTCTTAGACTAACATCCTCTTAACAGTTGACCAATAGTGCATTGAATTGACCGAGGGTAAAAACTTCGAAAAATGAACATATTTGACTTTTTCTAGAATTAAATGTCCTGTCTGGGAGAGAGAGAAATATTGATATCCCCTGTAATAAGAGGAAATCCATGTTCACGGGTTTTTGGCATTCACACTACCTACAGAATCCATCCAAGGAAGGAAGAAACTGGGGAATTCAAATGGACCAAAAGAATTCAAAAGCATGTTTGCAATTAATCTGGCCAGGCCATTTCCGTCATTCATGCCAGCCATCGTGCATGGTGATGGGGAATGTCCGGAAAAGCAAATTGGAGCCCAGTATATTCTTTCCCTGGACAGACAATAATGTCACGGGAACCCTGCATGCTTTCGTATTTGACCAATGCATGGCCAACTGCGGGTGGATTACCACAGAGCCCATCAGCTGCCCGCTGCAAAGTCGCTTTAATTTTGACTAGATTAATCCTGCCGTGGTGGGGGATTTGCACTTTCAATCCCTAAAACACTCCTGCATCCCGCCCAGTCAATTCTCGAGCTCGCCAATCACCCCCGACATTCGCTCCCTGTCCACACTGGCAATGGACACGGTTGTCTCTTGCAGCGGTGGGTCTTCCAGAGGTCCGCTATGAAATGGTGACCAGATGAGCGATGGCCGGCACGTCGAAGGAGTACTTGGGGACCTCCTTGACCAGCGCCGCGTGCCTCTCGAAGTTGAGGTTGGGCGTCTCTGGCTTGTCTGCCCAGTGCAGCACGATCTCCTGGTCGGACGGACAGGACTTGACGAAGACGTCGTCGCAGTAGGCGTTGTGCAGCAGGCGCCACACGCCGGTCAGCTGGGCGGGGATGTCGAAGGCCTTCAGGTGACTGGCGGCCACCCGCAGGTGCTGCAGCTTGGGCAGCAGCTCGCAGTCCAGGTGGGTGAGCCTCTCGCCGCACATCAGCCGGTGGTGGTTGCGCTCCAGGTAGCCGTTGAGCTTGGCCAGCTCGGCCAGCAGCCCGGCGGGGTCCTTGGACACCTCCTTGATGAAGAAGCAGAACTTGGAGAAGACGTTCTTGCAGCAGCTCTCGGCCTGCACGTTCTCGAAGCCCAGGTCCGAGGTGGGGAAGACCTCCTCGATGTACTCCAGGATGTCGTCCACGATGTCGTAGGCCAGGTCGCCGTGCACCAGCGCCGGCACGTGCCGCAGGCCCAGCTGCTTGAACTCCTCGGGAGGCTTGGACAGGTTCACCGTGGCCACCTTGAAGCGAAGCGCGCCCTGCTGGGCCTTCAGCATCAGCACCATGAAGACACGCTGGCAGAACGGGCAGGCCCCGTAGCGCTGACCGTCAGCGCCGGCCTTCACGTACAGCTTCACCTCGGCCAGTCCGTTCTCGGCCACTGCGCTGTGGGAGTTCATGTCCACTCTGGTTTAGTCTACTTCGGGGAGCAGCAATTCAAGAAATGGAAGGTTAGACGAGAGACTTCTACTGTACCGGTGGGCGCCGCAGTGGGACTGCTTGCCGGGCAGGTCTGCAGAAGTCTGTGGATGACTTCTAGTCCAAGACTTGAGGTTCTTTGAAGGACTGCAATTACTCACTTGGCTCGGTGGTTTTGGCAAGTAACTTCTTCGAGAAAGACCCTTCTGCCAAACGTCCACAGAACTTTGGAAGATGACCGCCAGTGATCCGCAGAAGTCTTTGGATGACTTCTAGTCGAAGTCCTACTTGAGGGTCTTCGATGTCCAATGCTTTATCCTACTTCAGAGGTCAGCAATTCCAGAAATGGAGGGTGAGACAAATTATTACTGTACCGGAGAGGATCTCAGTGGGACTACTTGCTGGACAGAGGTTCGCAGAAGTCTTTGTATGACTTCTGGGACTGCTCGACAGTTATTCACTTTGGCTCAGTTGTTTTTGGAAAGTAGCAGCTTTTCCAGAAAGGCTTTTATGCCAAACATCCGCGGAGGACTTCGGAAGATGGCCGCCCTTGCTCGCTGGTGATCCACAGAAGAGTCCTCGGTGGTGCCACACAGATAGCCAGCAGGGAGGGTTGCAATCCTTTATCTGGTGTTTCCCTCCTAGACGTTTGGTGCCTCCTTCCAGAAGACCAGTGCAGACTCCTCGGCACTCGCATGCGATGCCCCAGAGCGGTGGCCGCACCTAGTGCACAGGACACAACAATGTCAGTACAGAGAAATCTTTTCAATTCAACACACTCCACGCTCGGGCTCCTAGCAGGGATTGGCGAAATGCACATGAAATGACCACAGTCCATGTATTGCGCTATTCAAGCCTAGGGATGCGAAAAGTAGTAAAAACATGACTGCCATCAAGGGCAAGATTCACTGGACGATGGAAAACATAATTCATAACTATATCCTCACCTTTCACTTCCCAAAGATAAACCTCTGAACTATCGCGATATAAATTGAGCGTAATGTTCGGTCCAATATATATGGTTTCAAATGCTTTTATATGCCATGGTTTCTGCCTCATGTGTAGTTTGCAGTGATAGAATGACGACATTTTCAAAGTACAGTGAATCTCCTTAAAGCCTATTTAATTCGATTAATTATTTCTGTTGGCATCATTAATGTGTAAAAGGTCGAGTCTCATTATCAGCACTTCCGAGGTTAATATTAACAGCGGTGCATAGCAACAGGTGAATTTATAACTGCCAATTAGAATGCTTAAAGATGTGTATACCTTATGCGAGATGGCCAATGTCCCCACGAACGTTGTACAAATATACGTGCAATAAGCTCAAGTGAAATTTCTGGTTGCCACAATGCCACGCTTCAGGTAATTTTTTGAGCAAACAATCGTGGTTGTTAATTCAACAGCCATGACACGTCGTTGGAATAATTATAATAACGCGTTGTCACAATTTGTCACGTCAGGAACAATCGACTGTAGCCATGGCAACCATCACGTGGCGTTCTCTCAGCTGGCACTGTGTGAATTGTTGAACATGGTATCCATATCGTGACAACTGTCTGTTCGAATTGGGATAATATGATGGAGTCAACTGCAATTTTGGCCGTTCAGTTACCATATCGTGTAATAGCGAACTTCAGCAAATGCATTTTGCCGGCATTAAATATAGTTAGAAACGATTTAATCTGCCAAGCTAAACATTTGAAAAAAAAGGCTTCACAAGTTTGAACTCGTTAAGATATCACCAAGATATCGTCAGTCTAAGATGCAAGTGACTGAAGCTTCCAGCTAATATTTTGCAAGATGTTGAAATGTATGAAGTGCCATTGGAAGTTCATTATACACATGTAACGCCAGACACGAAAATAATTCGGTATTCTGTATTGGCCTATCCATACCCATTACTTCTTTGTAAATACATTGATATGGTCTCCTGTACATTTTTATTGTTGCATCTTAGACCGACGATATGTTGCCTTTTAAACTGTGGCATATTAGACTGCTTCCTTGGCAGCCATCTTTGATCTATTCCAACTTCCAGTAACAGATTAAGTTTTAGGAGTGAAACATGTAGAGAAAACGAGACACGTACATGTACGATTTAGCAGGCAGAATCCACGAGCATTGGAACGGCTATAAACTCCGAATCTGTCCCATGAGCACACACGAAGATCTTCTGGCACTGTCTCCAGTAGTCATTAGAGGCAGCCATCAAGAGCATCTTTGATTGGATTGATGAATCACATCTCACTACCACGTGGCATATCTTTGCTGCTGGTAGGGTACTGTTGAATTTGAATCTTACATGGTCTTGGCACTGAGTTGAATTGACCGGTGTTGACACTGTACCGAACCGATGGACACAAGACTTCCAGAACAGCCAGGGATGCACGTGCCGAATGCGAGCGTTGCTAATGTCCTGCCAGCTTGTCCTACATCAGCAGTTGTTTAATTGCAGACAACCAATCGAGTCAGGTGTTGGCACAACTGCCTCTGACACTCCAGTGCCACTAAAGCCATATGTGCAATGCAGCATCGCTCCAGCAGACCTATAGGAAAAGAGATCATCGCTTGCCATCTGAAACTCCAACCACTGACTGCATCCGAATCGATCGGTGAATTAAACATGGGGAGACTTCAACCTCCCACCCAATCCGTCATCACCGTAGTAGCACACACTTGGCTGCACTCGAAAAGCGTACATCCGCATTGTTCGGGCTCGGAAAAATGAGAATCAACAGTAATTGTTTTCGAATAAATAAGGTGGTTCTGGTACGGTGACCAACTCCATCCTTTGTGGACATGTTCCGCCTGTGATACCTGGAATCATGGGTGATGATCATTGGCATTCAGCACAATTCATGGCATCTTTTGGCTGGTTTTTTCTTCAGGATTCTGCTCTTAGTCTCCTTTTGACTCGATGGTTTTCTGGGCTGGTGCACAAGCAGAATCGGCTCCATGCTCATTAACGATGTGATATTGTTGTTGATTATAGAGTTTGTGCGAAGGCGATGATTTTTTTCCTAATTTTGTTACATTTGCCCACTCATGAAATTTTTGCAATTCGAATTTCAAGAGCAGAATAATGACGCGAAAGTAACTTGTCAGGTTTTCCAGTCCAGATTTCCAAACAATTTAAACATTTTACGGACGTAAAATAGCTTGGTAATTAGTGATTACTAATTTCTGACCAATCAAATACAATGAGTTACCCATGGTATTTGTCACTCTGAACATACTCCACATACTTTTCTGCGGCAAAAAAACAATTTTCTGCTTTTTAAGGACCTTATTTTATTTTGCAAATGTTTCTTGTAGTTGTTACATAAACTATAATAGATACCGGTATACTTTTAAACTTGTACTCCTTTTTATTTACTCGTGAACAGCAATTATTATGCTGTTCCCATACTTTGCCTACTGTATGAGGCCAAGAACTGTCGGTACACATCATTTTCGACACTGGCATAAAGAAAGTTCAATTCGAGCCACAAAAATACGGAAGCTGTGTTGCGCTTGCTGAAGAACCTCTTCCACCATTAATTAGTTGTTCCAAGATTTAATTAGTGATAGTTTTTATCACACCATACATACCATACCACTGGGTTAGTTTTTATCTGATGATCGATGTATCGATTCGGATTCGAGGGCATCACTTGCTTGAAAAAAACACAAAGGCTAATTCGCTACCACGTTACTAATCTGATTTACCCGAGACGTGACGTGAATTAATAAGTCGAGCATGCTGGAATCCGTTCGACGTGACACATAATTTTATCAGTGAGGAAAAATGGCACGGTTCTGACCCGTTTTGAAAATGTTCATACCAGTAAACCTGAATAAATTAAAAGCCTTAACGAGGCTCGCACTCTGCGCAGCATGCAATCCAAATGATAAAAGTCGTTAAGAAAAACATAAAATGAAATTAAACGTACTTACTAGATTTGAGTAAATAGTCGAGCAAGATATCCGAAGCAGCCAATCTTGAGCTGCTCAGTCGTGCACTGGCAAATGCATCAATAGCAATTCATTTTCAAACTGTTTCAAACAGCGTTGAGCCAGTATTTTGGGATCTACCCTAGTTGGGGTGACAGGGGTGTTGCTATTTCGAGATGAAATTTTTTTGCAGAGCACACGCGCTACTTTCTCAACTTTTTCAATCGCCAGTTGGCACTGTTCGGGCTATTTATAACGAGCCAGAGTTGCACAAATTCATAACAAATAAATAGAAGTCAGACTGCATACAGTAAAAAATGGGATTTGCTACCCACCCCCTGGCCTCGAGCACTGCCGCAGTTCATCAAAACTATTGTTGGTTGATGATGCGTTTGTAAGATGTGTCAAAATGGGCTGCTTTACTGAAAATAGCACTGGACTTATTTTTACTAATTTATGTTCTTTTCCCATTACGACCAAGAGCAACAGCCTCGTTGTCGTCATTTTTTCAGACTGCCAAACGCTCTTCTGGCTACTTCTCAGTAATTTCATTGAAATTCTACGTGGAATACATTCAGAACTATCCAATGTCCAGTGATGTCGGTATATATAAGCTTCAAAGCCACATGAAGAAGCACTGTAGATCACTTTGGTTATGGTTAGTAAATATGGAGGGCCAAACAATGCAATTTGGGCCTTGTTTTGGCCGCGGCACAGCCTCTTGATTAAAAGTTAATTACGGTATTATTATTTCCATCTAATTGAATTTGGCCGGTGAAAAATGAAGGCTGCAACCTTGGTTCGTATGATCGCCCCTTATACAAGGTTCAGCCTTCAAAATGTATTAAAACCTCAAGTGCCTGTAATGCTAATCGCCGAATTGTGCACTGTGTCACCATGGCAAATTCGTTTCATTACATAATTTGAATTATTTGGAATACACACCTGTGCTGAAGCAACTGTGGACCTTACTTTCCCATTTACATTGCTACATGCCCTCAATTTGACAACAACAACGTCGGTTTTGCCACGTTTCCTCATGGTGGATGTTCGTGTGACGTTTATAACGGACATTAGCAACAATTGAGGGCATGAGATTCAAAAGGATCTAAGTGCCACAAAAGGAAAGTAAATTTGTGCAACATGATCCAGGCGCATGAAACAAGCCTGACAATATTCAAAGGTGCACCTCAATGATGTTTTGCTTCCACCATGCTCAATTTAAACCACTTTAAATGAATGTATGAATGTTCTTAAGCCTTAGGAATGAATTCTAAGACCTATGTTACAACATGTTTGATTATCTTCACAAACATCCTTCTGAATTGCAAGTATTCAATCGGGCACATTTTTTGGACAATTTTGCTTTTTCGATAGGAAGTGATCACGAACCAAAGTGGATGAATAGTTCGTCCTCGTACTTTGACTTGAGAGCGGAGAGCAAAAATTTACATCTAGAGATCCTTGATTTCGGTTTTATGAAAGCTGTCCCTCAGGTTTTTATCCATGGTACCTTCTGTTCTCTTCTTTCAAATTTACACCAACCTGGCTAAAGCTGATTGATATGCTGACTGACAGGCCTTTATGTAGTAGCACTGTAGGGTAGGCCTACTTACATGTACATGTAGTTATATTTATTTTCTGAGTTTGCACGCAAGCACGGGTTCATTCTTTACCAGGAGCAAAAGCTTTTCATGCTTTTCTTTTAAAATTAGCGCAACTTCAGTGCGTCATAGGTACGTCACGTACACATGTGTCGTCTACTAGATGGACTTGCCAGACGACCACTAGGAAGGCAGTGCACTCTGTAGTGTTTTCACTTTTCCCTTCTCGGTTATGCATCAGTGAATTTAAAATGGTTTCAATCTCAGATATTTCAATCATGCTGACTCGCTGTCAGCTGTTTCACACTACGTACAAGTATAGTACAAGGGTTCCAGTAGGCTTAAATTGACTCTCGTTTTATTACCACTTCACCGTTCGTTTTCAATCGTTTAACGGTTTCCACGAATGCTCGAGCATCCATACACTGATTCGGACAGTTATCCTGGACGATAAAACTCTGAAATAATAACGAAAAACGAATGTGTTTCCTACCTGTGTTGGCAGCCATCTTTCCCGTGTCACGTTTGATCGAATTCCAAGTTTCGAAATCCATGACGGCGCCCTCTAGTGGGGAGACTATAGTCGGCTCAACGAGAAATGACAAATTCTGACAGCCAGTCAGAGGGATTCCGCTTATTGATAGCTTTCTCC